>OY992537.1:50734260-51007989 GCA_963921195.1 Pegoplata infirma | reverse complement strand
TTTTGAACCACTGGACCGATTAAGCTGAAATTTAATACCAAACAGACCCGGGGAACGGCAAAGATACATGGCAAGCTTCAGTAGTCTCATTATTGTCTTTCGAAAGTTATCGTGTTTTTTATCTCGTAAATTCGCGAAACACCCTTGCCGAAATTTACTCTTTTGCTCATAACTTTTGAACCACTGGACCGATTTGGCTGGATTGCAATACCAACCTGACCAGGTAAATGACAAACATATATGCCAAACTTTAGTAGCCTCTGTAAAGTCGTTCAAAAGTTAGCGTGTTTTCTACGGATAGACAGACAGACGGACGGACGGACGGACGGACGGACGGACATCGCTAGATCGACTTAAAATCGATCGAGGATCATAAATATATATGAGCAATTGTCATTAACTTTTAATATTTAAGAAAAAAAAAATTGCGTTTTTTTTTTCGTGGCACATTGATAAGACTTTGTAGGTAAATAACATTATAAATAAGTAATTCAAATCCGTTCGCGTGCATTAATTTGAGCGATCGCACCCAAAACTATGGCGGTTTAAAGTTAAAATTTTTAAAAAAATTGTCAAAATTACATTTTTTATCCGAAGTTAACCAAACGCACCATTTTGTATTATGCTTACCCAGAGCTAAAATACATATTCAAACATGCATAAAATCTTTGCTAAATATCGAGATATTTGCATTTAACCAATTTTTTTTCGGCACATTTTCCAATATTTTGGAAATAAAAATGTTTCCAGCGGTTTTATTTTTTTTAGAAAAATATTACCAAATGCATTAACAAAATCTCAACAAATTCTTAGTTAACACCATTATTCTATCTCTAATAGGTAAGAAACAGCAGTGGTTTAAAGGGAACATTTTTGAAAAAAAAAAATTTATAATTTTGAATTTATTTTTTTTTTAATGTTAAATGTCTGATTTTACAGTGTTGTCCTTCACTGAATATTGAAACTATTCAAAGTATGATTAATAATGACAATATTAAGGTTATTACGAAATATTTAAACGTTATTACTAATTTTATTAAGGTTATAAAAAATTTTAGCGATTTTTCGCGATTTTCGCGACTGCAAAAATCAATGGACTAATTTTGAAATATTATTCGAATAAGACATGTCAAAATCTATCAAAATACATTTCTGTTCTACTTTATTTTAAGTAATGTAAGATTTAATATAACCATTAAATTTAAAAGTATCAAAAATGTAAAACCACCAAAAACCACTAAAACGTCAATTGTTTTTGGGTGCGAATGGATTGAAGATAAAGCATTAAAAATACTACCAAATGCGCTTTTCACTGACCAATTTCGATAAGCGGCCTAGATGTGCCTTACAAAAAACGAAAAACAGAAAAACGCCGTGGAATTCGCCAATATTAACTTTTGATCAATGTTGCTTTCCATGATTTATTATATTTGCACATACCATTGTTTCTACATGTTCAACTTTCAGCCATGCACATTTGGCTGTCAAATAATGCAAAATTAAAATATCGAAATTTTACAAAAAATTTAAAAAGTTCATAAAATTTTTGCAATTGAATATTTTTTTGGTGCGTTTGTCAATCAAGTGGGAAATGGTAAATTATAAAGTTCACAAAGCTTTCGGAACCATTCGGAATAAAACTGGGAGTGTGCCTCGCAAAAAACAGACTTTTTAAAAAATTCACGTTTTTTCTTCCCATCTTTGGAGAGCTGCAGCTTCGTAACCATTGCGAGCACATCACTCGAATCAGTCTCAGATGGTGCATACTTACAAGGGCTTTTACCATGTGTATTTGAATTTTAAAATTATAGTTTGCACCAAAAGCTACAATCAAAAAACCTCGAAAAATTGAAAAAAATTGGTATCAAAGATTTAGGTCCATGTAACTTTTTTCTTATTGATGGCACATCCACTGAACCTACACCAAATAATTGCCCAAGTCTACTGATTAAACGGTATTAAATTTGGAGCAATAGCTTCAACGCACCCAACAATATGGAACTTTGAACGAAAAATTTCATGAGAGTATCAAGCGATTTTTTTACATTTTTCAACTTTGCACGTTCCTTACCATGAGATAATGAGACTATTTGCGCTGTGCGTTTGCAGAATTACTCATTATGGTTCCCTTAACATATCTACATTCACAGGTACCACCTAGTTTACAAATAAAAATGTTATTGCGAAATTAGTAAAATATCACAAGCGTTAAAAGTTAATGACAAAAGTCCATATACTTTATGGGGTCCTTGACCAATATTTCGAGGTGTTACAAACGGAATGACAAACTTATATATACCCTCTATCACTAGAGTGGAGGGTATAAAAATATTGATGAACAAAACAATTCGATGAAAAAAAATTTTGATAAAAAAATATTGACGAAAAAAAATATTGATGAAAAAAAAAAATGATGAAAAAACAAGTAAAAAAGTTAAATTCGACCTTGCCGAATGTAGTGATACCCTCCACAATTTCAAAAAGATTATTGCAAAAAACTTTATTTAAAAGGAAATTACATTTAAAAAAAAAAAAATTTTTGAAAAAAAAATTTCCGCGGAAAAAATTTTGTTAAAAAAAAATCCGCGATTTTTTTCTTTTTTTGTCAAAAAATATGTTCGTACTTGTTTAAATACCATTTGGTGTTCAATTATGTTCACATATGTCAACCAGAAGCAGAATTAAAGCATTTTGTATTTTTAGGTTATGTTTAGGGTTGCCATCCGTCCTCTTTTCCCCGGACAGCGTCCTCTTTTTTAGGGCGTCCGGGGCAGTCCGGCTTCTTTTTCAGCAAGTGTCCGGGGTTGTCCTACTTTTTGCACTTTTCTCCATAACTTAATTTTTTATTGCATCGAAACTTTAAAATTCTTGACATATGTAGTTGTATTGTTGCACTATATGTTGGGGCATATCACAGAGCCAATTCTGTTAAAAAGTGGCATTGAATGTTTGCTCGAAAACCTACACTAAGAAAATTATGTCATTAACTGTTTGTAGTTTATTAAAAAAAGTAATCAGTAATGTTATTTTAAAAGAAAAATCACTAATTTTGTGAAAGATTTCTTGTTTTCAACTTTTTCTGTGTTTAAAAAAAATAAATTACTGTTTTAAAAATAATATTTTCTTTTCTATATATAATAAGATTTTAATAATATTTTCTGTTACATTCAATTTTGGCAGTAAAAAATTTCTTCTATAGTTTTAATGTTTTTCAATACAAAATAAAAGAATATTCATAAGCAGGGAAACCAAAAATATGCAGTATCATGTTTTTCCTGCGCGTTGTATTGATAAATGGGTAAGATATTTATCCGTTTCAGAAGATTTTAAGAAATCTGGCATCGATTTGTTAGAGCATATTTTTGCATATTTTAGCCTTAAGAGCATATTTTGGCATATTTTAGGTTTAAGAGCATATTTTAACATAAGAGCATATTTTTAGAGCATTTTTTCAATTTTTAGAGCATTTTTTCACTTTTTAGAGCATTTTTTTAAGTTTTTAGAGCATTTTTTAATTTTTGGAGAATTTTTTTTCCAATTTTTTTATAACAACACTTATTTTTAAAATTTTTTGTTAATTTTTGTGGTTTTTTTTTTTTAATTTTGTAAGTGGATTGAAATGTTTTTTTTTTCCAAAATAACGGGGTTCTGACGATTGATTATGCTTTGGCCTGTTCTTGCTTCATATTAACCCTCTAACTACCCCACATAACGGTATTTTTTGGGTCTATTCTCTAAAAAATTGTAAAAAAATACCTCGAAAAAGGGGACATAATTTTTTTAAGAGCATATTTTTATTGTTTTTAGAGCATATTTTCCGTTTTTAAGGGCATTTTTTAAGCGCATAAAACGTGTTTTTTAGAGCATATTTTTGGTTTCCCTGTTCATAAGTTTTTTAATGTTTCTATTAGTCATTAAATTAACATTAAAAATTTATTGTAATATGTTTTAATTTTAAATGAAAAATCAGTGGAATGATTTTTAAATAAAATATCATTTGTTTTAAGTGAATATTCACTGGAATTTACCAACATAACTTTTTGAGTGTACAACAAAACTATTTTACGGAATTATAGCGCTTTCAACTACACTGCTCAACAAGCTTTTTCCAGTTTAAATTCTGATGAACAATTTTAGTAGTCTTTGGTCTCCTGATTCCAAATCTATTCTCCAAATTTTTTATCACGTCCAGATTTTAAGTTATTCTTTGTTGAAATTTGTGAAAAATGGCGAGTTTTCTGAGAAACTTTTTCGTATAAACCGGAAGATATCTTTAACAGTTTGAAAAGCCTTTAAAAAAGAATGAATTTTTGCCTAAATTTTAAGCTCATCACAGTACAGATTGATGATCAGGTTTTTGCTTTAGAGCCTTTTAAAATTGTGCTTTTTCTAATTTTTTTCACATGTTTGGCCAATAATATTCCAACTAATTCAACATTTTTTTCCTATTTTTGAGACAATAGTTCAATTCAACTCGAACGCTTTATACTAGATTTTTATTCCACGCAATGGCTGCTGTTGCAGGCTTTAATAAAGGCAAAAATCAAGTTTTTTGCATTTTTAACAGCGAATAAATAAATTTTTAGACGAGATGAAAAAGTTAAGAGTACAGAATCTGTACTCTACAGATTCTGTACAGATGCTACTACAGATTTAAAATCAGCGATTCCAAATCATTAAAAAATTGTCTATGAATCTTCAAACCGATGCCAAAAACCTTCGATTTGTTGAGCGTTGTTATTAAAGTGAAATTGACGTTAATTATTGGAATTGGTTTAATTCCGTTTCCGAACGGAATAGAATCTGAGAAATTTTATCGACTTTTATAATCGCATTTAAAAATGTTTTTATCTTTATTGGGTGCGGTATCGATTGCCAACATTGGGCTCTAGTGATTTTTTTTTTTGTGGGACTGAAAATTTTTAGTGGGGGAAAAAAATGACCTCTTTTTGGAGACAAATGTCCTCCTTTTTTGATGCTGACGTCCTCTTTTTCTCAAAATGGAAATGGCAACCCTAGTTATGTTGAATGTACTGAAATTTGAGGTGTGCTTACATTTTCGTTCATAACTTTTGAACCGCTGAACCGATATCGCACAAATGCAATACCAAACTTCTCGGGAGAACTTCCAATAAATATGTTAAGTTTCAGTCATCTCTGTGCAATATTTTGTCCGTGACAGCATTTTCCACAGACAGACAGACGGACATCGCTAGAATGTCTTAAAATCGACCGGCATCATGAATATATATACTTTATGGGGTCCCAGATCGATATTTCGATGAGTTACAAACGGAATGACAAACTTATATATACTCTCTATCACTAAGTGGAGGGTATACAAAATGTTGATGAAAAAAAATATTGAAAAAAAAAAAAAAATTTTTTTGATGTAAAAAAAAAATATTGATGAAAAAAAATATCGATGAAAAAAAAACATTCATGAAAAAAAAAAATATGATGAAAAAAAAAATTGATAAAAAAAACTGGATGAAAAAAAAATTATTGATCAAAAAAAAAAAAATATTGATGAAAAAAAACATTAATGAAAAAAAAAAAAAAATTGAAAATAAAAAATATTGATGAAAAAAAAAATGTTGATAAAAAAAAATATTGATGAAAAAAAAAATATTGAGGAAAAAAAAAATATTGATGAAAAAAAATATTGATGAAAAAAAAAATATTGATGAAAAAAAATATTGGGAAAAAAAAATATTGAAGAAAAAAAAATATTGAGGAAAAAAAAAATATTGACGAAAAAAAAAATATAAAAAATATTGAGGAAAAAAAAATATTAATGAAAAAAAAATATTGATGCAAAATAATTATGTTACGTTTTATTCACCAGCTGGTGAATATTTGTTTTATTCCCCACGAGGTGAATTATTATCCAAATAATTGTAATAATTGTAATGAAAATAGTAATTCCAATTTTCTTTTTTGTTAATTTTTAGCTTATCCCAGTTGGAAAATGTGTCACTGAGGAAATTTCCACAGTGATTCCTTGAGGAAATGTCTTCAGGTTCTGACAAATCATAGGTAATCCTTGATGACATTTCCTTACATTGTCAGCACTGAATGTTTGTTTTAATAGTGTGGACAATTCCTCTAAGACATCTAAAAGGAAATGTCTTCAGAATAGCAGTATATTAAATTAAAATTTAAAATCTGAGCAACTCTTCAATTTCCAAGAAAAAGATGGCAATATTATCAATTTATTTAAAATAAATTCAAAATCTAACAAGTAGAATAAAAGTAATAAATACACAAACAAATTTCAAAATAAAGTTTGGAACAAGTAGTAAGGTGTGGGACTAATAAACTGGAGGTTCCAGGCTCAAATCCAGTTGGGACTAAAAAAGGCGAAAAGTTTTTTTCTAAATATGAGAAAGATAATTTATAAAGGAAAATGGATAAAAGTAAAAACTAAAGGAAATACGAAATTTTTTTTTTTATTTTCGAATAACCTACATCAGACATTTCCCCAAAGAAGTCTTAGGTGACATGTCCCCAGAAGATCAGCCCTGACCCCTGCTGACTTTGAGTGAGGACATTTTGAAAATTTGTATGAAACTGTCCTCAACCCAGTACATAGAGATGTCTTGTGTATGTCAGCAGTGACTCTGACATGTCACCGCTCCATCACTGAGGATGGCTTGAGGACGTTGACAACTGGGATATATTATATAGTCAAACTGAGGTGGCGTCCTGCAACTTTTTTAAAATTAGACACCAGCCTGAAAACATTATCATGTTAAAAAGTTAACAAATTAGATTCGTCTCGGCAAAATCTATAAATACCCTCCACAATACCCAAAATGTTTTAGAATCTAAGACAATTTTTTTATATGAAAAATGTCTCAGAATCTAAGACAATTTTTCTATGTGAAAAATGTTTCAGAGTCTGAGACAATTTTTCTGTATGAAAAATGTCTCAGAATCTGAGAAAATTTTTTTATATGAAATCTAAAAATTTTTCTATATAAAAAATGTCTCATAATCTCAGAAAATTTTTCTGTATGAAAAATGTCTCAGAATCTGAGACAACTTTTCTATATGAAAAATGTCTGAGAATCTAAGACAATTTTTCTGTGTGAAAAATGTCTCTGAATCTGAGACAATTTTTCTATATGAAAAATGTGTCAGAATCTGAGACTATTTTTCGATATGAAAAATGTCAAAGAATTTGAGACAATTTTTTTATATGAAAAATGTCTCAGAATTTGGGACAGTTTTTCTATATGAAAAACGTCTCAGAATTCTGAGACAATTTTTCTAAATAAAAAATGTCTGAGAATCTGAGATAACTTTTCTTCCTGAAAAAATGTTTCAGAATCTGAGACCATTTTTCTATATGAAAATTGTCTTAGAATCTGAGACAATTTTTCTATATGAAAAATCTCACAGAAACTGAGGTAATTTTTCTATATGAAAAATGTCTCAGAATTTTAATTTTCAATATAGAAAAATTGTCTCAGATTCTGAGACAGAGAAAAATTGTCTCAAAAAAAAAATGTCTCAGAATCTAAGACAATTTTTCTATATAAAGAATGTCTGAGAATCTAAGACAACTTTTCTTCCTAAAAAATGTTTCAGAATCTGAGACAATCATTCTATATAAAAAATGTCTCAGAATCTGAGACAATTTTTCTATATGAAAAATGTCTTAGAAATGAGATAATTTTTATGTATGAAAAATGTCTCAGAATCAGAGACAATTTTTCTAAATGAAAAATGTCTTAGAATCTGAGACAATTTTGCTATATGAAAAATCTCACAGAAACTGAGATAACTTTTCTATATGAAAAATGTCTCAGAATTTTAATTTTCAATATAGAAAAATTGTCTCAGATTCTGAGACATAGAAAAATTGTCTCCGAGTCTGAGTTATTTTGGATATAAATTTTTTTTTTAAATTTTGAGACATTTTTCTACAAGAAAAATTCTCAGATTCGGAGACATTTTTCATAAAGAAAAATTCTCAGATTCTGAGACATTTTTCATAAAGAAAAATTCTAAGATTCTGAGACATTTTTCATAAAGAAAAAATCTCAGATTCTGATTTATGTCTCAGACATTTTTCTATAAGAAAAATTCTCAGATTCTCAGACATTTTTCATACAGAAAAATTGTATCAGATTCTGAGAAATTTTTCATAAAAAAAATTCTCAGATTCTGATATATAAAAATTCTCAGATATGAGACATTTTTTCTCTGATTCGGAATCTTACTAGTATAAAGAGTGTCATGTTGGTCTGCTATGTCCTGTTATCTCTTTAATTTTAATATTTTTCAGTTGTACAAGGAAATGTACCCGTAGTTGGTCAAATAATGTTGCGAATTGTTTTGAGCCACTGTTTTTTTTTTCGTTGTATTGTTAGTAGTTTTGGTCTATTAGAATTAAATCTTTCTCCGGAAAAATAATTATTTTGCCATTATAATTACATATGTATTTATTTTTAATTCATCAAAATTCAATCATAATCACGTACAACTAAAGAGTTGGGTTAACAATTTTTTTTTTGCTGGTCTTGTTTGTATGAAATAAACAACATTGAAGTACATGATGATTCCATCAAAAAAAAAAAGAAAGAATGAAATTAACAACATATAAACACAATTAAAAATCATTGACATTACGTGTACTCATAGTGTCTGTCCATTGGTCTGGCTCTTGTTTCACTCGCATGACTCTTCCGCTTTTTTTTTTTGGAAAAGTTTATTTTATGCTTTTTCAAATTATTGGCTTTAAGCCAGTTTTTATTTTTTTTTTTTTGAAATTCTATAGCATTGAAGTGCAACCCTAATAATTTACATAGAATTTGGTTCATAAAGAATGACGAGTGCTTTTTTTTTCTCCACTCAAAAAAGTATGTCGGTAAAATCTACTACAAAAGACAGTTGTTTTGACTACATTTTGTTGTTGAAAAGGCGTCCACTACATATTACGGTAAAAACAACTGAACATGTTGTTGTTTTTAACTATTGATTTTCAACTACAAAATGTAGTAAAAACTACTACAAAAGACGGTATACAGTTGTTTTTACTACACTTGCCTGAAATTTTATTTAAAAAATTTCTTAAACGTTTAAGTGATTGATTTTTATTTATTTAAAAAGCAATACATTCCAGTTGGTTGTATAGAATTTCGACATGAAATTAAAATTTTCTGGTGTATTTATCTGGAATTATAGAAGAAAAAAATTATGTTAATAAAATGTTAAACAAAATAAATTGATTGTATTTACCTTTGTTTTTTTAATAGTTCATTTCAAATTTTCACCGCTACTGATCAAAATTTGTCTGGAATAAAAAAAACGAAATGCTTTGGAAAAATTGATTTATAAAAAAAAAAGAATTAATTTACAATGTTTCAAAAAAGTATGTACCTGCTCTGTTGTGTATACAAAGAAAAGAAAGATGGCACCAGGCAACCAAGCCGACAAGAAATTTTTTGTTTTTTTCCGATTGGTTTTTACGCACGCTTATGTGAGCGCTATATTATACACACTTGCTATCTCATTTCTCCACTTATTTTCTTTCGCTCAAGAATATTTTTCCAAAAACATATTTTTTGTTATAATTAAATTTAATTAATTGTAATTTATTTTATTTAGATATTATTTATTTGGTATAAAAATAATTCCTTCCGCATCCCGCACGACCAACTCGTTCGACACATTCGTTTGCAATAAAAATTTCTAGAAAAAAACAAGTTTTTAGAAAAAAAAAACTAAAAACAACTACATAAATCAACTATTGCTGCAGTGTAGTATATTTTTTGTAGTTATTTTTTGAAACTACTACAAAAAAAAGTTGTTTGAGATTTTTTCATACAAAAACGACCGAAATTGTAGTTAAAAACAACAGCTACTACTTACTACACAAACGACCGTCAAGTAGTAACTGCAATAATTTTATGAGTGTACTAAATTTTATATGCATGCAGCTGTTGGTCGCTCATGCGTATATCCCCCCAATTTTATAAAAATATAAATATATTGTGTGATATAGTCAACAACAGGTGACCTTTTGTATGTATGAAGAGTTTTTGGTATAAAGTTCAATGAAATTTCGAAAAACAAAATTCTATAAATAACCTTTAAGCCTTGAATACCCAAAAAAAAATTTAGGAAGTTGACCAACGGACTTTGATCAGAATCATTTTTTTTTTTTGAACTCAAAAAATTGTCAAAAAGTATACAATGTTGACTTATTTAAGATTATAATTGAGGTTGTTTGAATTATAGCAAAATCGGTCCAGTAGTTCGGAAGTTATGAGCAAAAACGTAAAATTTAAACGAGTTTTACCACGAATTCACGTGTTGTAAAACACATTAAACATGAAAGCCACAAAATTATTTTAAAGGATTTTTGTCAGTTAAAAGAAATTTTACACTCGAAAAAAATTTACACTCAAAAAAAATTTTACACTAAATTTTTTTTTTTTTAAATGACAATGTTTTTAGTCTGGTTTCTAATTTTAAAAGTGACGCAAGATGCCACCACAGTTTGACTATATAAGCTACACTCAAAATCAGACATGGGCGATACCAATTACATTTTTTTCAATTACAATTACATGTAATTAGTAATTGAGTTTTTTCAATTACAATTACATGTAATTAGTAATTGAATTTTTCAATTACATTTACATGTAATTAGTAATTGAGTTTTTTCAATTACTAATTACATGTAATTGTAATTGAAAAAACTCAATTACTAATTACATGTAAATGTAATTGAAAAATTCAATTACTAATTACATGTAATTGTAATTGAAAAAACTCAATTACTAATTACATGTAATCGTAATTAAAACGTTCAAATTACAGTGTTTTCCATTACATGCAAAAAAAAAATCTGACAACTGACAAAGTTTTATTTTTAACAAACTAATAGTGACTGGCGAAATTCAACATCAGAAGCATTTTGGACAAGTTAAGTGATTGCGGTCGATTCTAAATATGATATTTAAAACTAGTGTAAAAAAATATAAGTCAAAAATAGGTGTGTTCCAGAACTTTCCGGGTAAAGTTTGGTAAAATGAGAGAAAATATTAAAAACTCTCACCATACCGAAAAAATTCACAAAAGTACGGGAACGCAAAAAACCACATTTCTAGCCCGAAAACTAAAAAATGTAAACAAATTGAAATGCTTACAAATTTTAGTAAGAAAAAATACGTCCAACAATGCGAAACAAATTGTAAAAGTTAATTTTAATGACTAAGGGGGTTATTCATAATACTTAAAGTGTACTTAAAGTAGGTTTATTTGACAAATATTCATGCAATATCAGTCAAATAAACCTACATTAGATTTAATTTACTCATTATGAATAGCCCAGTAAATATATTATTGTGTTTAAAATTAAACATTACTTTTGTTTCGTTTTTTTATTTTATTAAAATTTTTAATTTATTTTCACAACAAAAATCAGCTGTTTTCTAAACATCTGATTGTTACCAATTTACACGAAAATGTTTTATGAAAATGTCAAGGAAAGCAACAATGCTACTGAGAGTGTTTCTTTTAAAAATAAAAAAACACAAGCCGAAAAAAGTAAAAATTCAAATAGTAATTTAAAAAAAACAAGAGTTCGTTCACCTTTGTGTGGTTCGCTTTCTTCTCATTCTACTGAAAACTTCTTTGATGGTCATTGCATTAATTCTAATGGTGTTGTTGTTTCGGAGTTTAAAAAAAATGCATATAATGATGTTGTTGCTGCTGAACTCAGTGATCATGTTAAGAGGAGCCTGTGTCTTGATAATGATTTTAATCATAATGATGTTGATAACAACAAAGCAAAAATTTTAAGTTCTGCTAGTACAAGAGTAAGAAGAGAGAGTATTTGTTTTTCGCAAAAATCTGATGAAAGTTTAAATACAGCTACTGACAATATTGATATCCCAGATAACAATTCTGCATGGATTAATGTTAAGAAGAAAAAACGTAAGCAGTTAATTGTTGGAGGCAACAATAACAATGATCTACAAGTAATTCCTAATAAGAAGTGGGTGCATTTGTCGTCGTTTAAACCAAATGTAACGTCTGAACAAATTATTCAATATGTTGTGAAATATTTTAATATCGAACAAAAGCATTTGGAATGTTATAAGCTAATTAGAACTAACACCAATGTGAAAACGCTAAAAAGGATTTCATTTAAACTTGGAATCTCTGCCGGACTCTATAAGGAACTGTTTAAACCTTCTTTGTGGCCGGCTGATGTCAATGTTCGTCAATTTCAATTTTAAAATAAATAAATTTGTAATATATACAATCTTTTGTATATTATTTTTTTTTTATATTAATCATAGTCTGTAAGGAATTTGTGTTCCATAGACTAATAATAAATAATAAATAAATAATAAATAAATAAATAAAAATAGTACGGGTAAGTTCGGTAAAATGAGAAACAAATTTATTCTCTCAAAAACTCTCTCATTTACCCAATTTTTGCGTACGGGAACGCTTTTTGGGCTGGTTTGGGTACCCGTGGGCACCCTCGGTAACGTTCTGGAACACACCTAATATAACATAAAATTTGTGACATAAATATATAATTTGTGTGTATAGTTATGGTGGCAGATTCTAAACTTGAAACTAAACTAAACTTTTCATTTTCCTACTACGTTACCATGGCTTTTACTGGTGACATGTCACATGATTTAAAACTAACACCGAAATTATATAATATTTATTTTAATAAAATAATTATATGTATTAATATTAATTAAATAATTTTAATAAAATATAATAAATAAGTGATACCAACTACATACAAAAACAAGTAAGAAAATTATAGTCGGTCAAGACCGACCGAATACCCTACACCAGTGTTTTCCGGAAAATGTGTCCCAAGTCCAAACATGGACCGATTTGGTTTATCTTAGGTCAAATCTTTAATAAGTGTAGAAAACACTCACAAACCAAATCTGAGTGAAATAGTCTTCTATTTGTTTTTAAATTAACCGATTTAAGTGAATAGCGGGCGAAATTTTCATATGGGACCTAAGTCCAAAAATGGTGTGATTATAATCAAAATTTGATTGGGTAATTAAAGTACGTGTTAAAAATAAACAAAATTTTAATAAATCATTTCCTATTTTTATGAAATTTTAGCGATTTATGTGAATATCGGGAGGGTGGTTTGTATGGGGGCTACACTCAAAGAATTATGTAGGTAAATTCCAGTGAATATTCACTTAAAACAAATGAAATTTTATTTAAAAACCATTCCACTGTTTTTTTCATTTAAAATAAAAACACATTACAGTCAATTTTAAATGTTAATTTAATGACTAACCAAAACATTAAAAAACTAGTGAATATTCAGTTATTTTGTATTGAAAAACAGTAAAACTATAGAAGAAATTTTTTACTGCTGAAATTAAATGTAACAGAAAATTCGTTTTTAATACAGTAAATTATTTTTTTTAAACTACAGAAACAGTAAAAAAATTGAGTCCTTTATAAAATAAGTGATTTTTCTTTTAAAATGACTTTACTGATTACTTTTTAAAATAACCTACAAACAGTTAATGACAAAATTTTCTTAGTGTACAAGAAGAACTGGTCCGATTGCTTTAAAATGTGGAATGGTGATTTGTGAATACAAAACACGTTTACCTGCCAAATTTCGAAAGGATACCTAATGTTATTGTTAGAGTCATTTGACTCATATTTTAAGGGGACGTTTGTATGGGGGCTAGGTCAAAACATGGACCGATTTTTGCAAATTTCAATAGCGTCCGTCGTTGTGTCAAAAGAAGCTTAAGTCTCAAATTTCAGATAAATCGGTTAAAAATTGCGACCTGTATCGTGCGCACAACGTTTACATGGACGGACATCGCTAAATCGACTCAAAAAGTTATTCTGAGTCAATCTTGAAGGTGGGTCTAGGACCAATATTTCGGGAAGTTACAAACATCAGCAGAAACTCATTATACCCTGTACCACAGAGTGGTGTAGGGTATAAAAATAGTGTTGCCAAAATTGTAATGGTAAGTAGTAGAGTTGTCAATTATTCGACTTTCAACTTTGTTCAAATAATTCAAATAATTGTTTTTCCTCGTTCGATCAAACGATTAAAGATCAAAATTTATTCGATTAATCGAAGAGAATAACGAATAAAGAAATTATTTTAAAAAATATTTTTATTAACAAAAAAATAAACGATTCATATAAAATAACTTAAAATAAGAAAGTTAAAATTTTTATTAACGAAAAAATGTATAAAAAACTTAAAAATAAAATATTTAAAAGTTAAAAAAACTTAAAAATTGAATAACTTAGATCACTTTTAATTAACGGATGTCGATTTTAATACTTGTTGGGAAATAATTCAAATACAAATTATTATTTGAAGAATTCAGACAAAATATATCATAAATGATTTTAATTTTTGTCAAATAAGACAATTTAAGTTGTTCTTAAGAAATAATCCTTTAAAAATAAAAGTTGACTCAATTTTTTTGCTTTCAAACGATTCTTTCGCTAATTGTTGAAGTAGGTGATATAGTAAGAAGAGCATACAAAAGTTTATCTAATTTTTCTGTTCTTTTTTCAGATTTTCCCAAATATACCATATCGTCTGATATATCGCTGAAGTCCTTTTTATTTTCTGAATTTTTAATATGTACTTTGAATTGAATTATTTAACTCGCATAAAAGATTATTATTTTCATTACTAATAACTTCCTCTATTTCAATACTTTTATCTGAATTATTGTGATTACTTTCAACATAAAATAATCTGGAGTATAATTCATTTGCATATTATTTTGTTTCGCTTTTTGGAGAATATTTTAAGAAACTTTCATTGCTCGGAAAATTTCCAGAATTTAGAAAAATTATTACCGTATTTAACATTTTTATAGGTCTCTCATTAATTTTTATTTTAATACGTTTTAGTAAGTCTGATGCAAAAGAATTATTAATTTTTCCTAATTCTATAATGGATGTGCTATCCAGGGCTATGGCTACAATATATTTGAACTTTCCTACATTTTGTATAAAATCTTTCAAAATTTATGAGAATAAATTAAATTCTTAGCATTTATTTAATTTTTTAATTAAAAAAAAATTGTTCGATTAATCGACATTAATTAATCGATTTATTCGTTATTCGAAAATCGTCATTTTTGAATTATTCGAACAAGAGTTGAGTTTTATTTGATCGATTAATCGAATTATTCTTAATCGACTGACAACTCTAGTAAGTAGTGATATCGTTTTTTTTACAAGTAGTTACAGCAAGGGGTACTAATAGAAAATAATATATTAATATAATAAATAAATTCGAAAGAATTTTGTAATTTGGTGTTTTTTCGACTAAATTTTGCGTTTTTTATTTGCATCTAGCGGTCAAAAAATTATTTTATTTGTTAGCAGGAAATCTAACGACTTTATATTATCTTAAAAATAATTAATATTTCGCAGGTACAGTGAAATCAAAAAAAGACACACGCATTTGTTGGATTTTTTTAAAGCATGCCAGCAAGCAAAATCCTACCTGCATAAGTGATCGCTTGCATAATTTAACATATAACAAAAAGGAAACAGCTACAAAGTCATAAAGACATAAAAAATCGGGATTTCCAAAAGGAATTTAAAAGACACTATTATTTTTTTACAACGCAAAATATGTGAAGACATTGCATTGAAATTCAAATTTTGGCACGAAAAGGTCTACATTTTATACACTGAAAAAAATAACCTTCCTGATATTAATGAAACGGATTCATTATTTTGTTTTCATTACACACATGAAGGAATTCATAAGCTGATTGAAATTTCATGCATGTTATGAACAAATTTTATGAAACTTGTTACATTAGATTTCATAATTTCATTAAAAAATATCATACGATTTTTTAGAACCAAATACAACTCTGCGTTGCGAATGAGAAAGAGAAAACAGAACAAAAACATATGACGTTTTATTACACCACGCGTCTTAAATCTAATTGTAATTTGTACATGTGTGTTAACTTTTTTCTAATAAAATAAAATAATTTTATATTTTTTTTTTGCTTTGTTTTGAAACTTGTGTGTGTGTTGGTTATATCTAATTGAAATTACAAGTGAAAAGTTCTTTATAATAAGTGTTTCTTTTAACTGTTTCTTATAAAATATAATATAATTTGCAACAGAACAATAGTTTTTTAAGTCACTAAAATTTAGTGATGAAATGTAGGGTAATTTGTGTTGTTTCATTGATACGTTATTGCTACGTTTTGGCAGCACGTGTTTTTAAAGTCATCGCGTTTTTGTCTCTTAAAGTTTACCTTATATGGCAATTCTGACCAATTTGAGGTTGGAGTAAAACTTTGTTGTGTGTAAAAACTAGGTGAAAACCATAAAAAGTGTGTTATTAAGGGTCATGTCACAGACTCAATTCTGTTCGGAAGTGAAAAAAAGTGGTTCACTCGTAAAACGCAAAGCAAATATTTTTTTTCGGAATGAAACCATTTTTATCAATTCAATTCCACTTTGATTTTTGAAAGTGATTTCATTCCGAAAAAAATATTTGTTTTGCGTTTTACGAGTAACCACTTTTTTCAAATCCGATCGGAATTGACTCTGGGACATGCCCCTAAATAAAATTTCAGTGACGGTTACATGTGACTTACCAAAATTTTTATTAATGCAAATTTTCACTTATAAGTATATGATACTTGCTTTTTTTAGGTAACTAGTTCCTAACTTTATTAGGGGCTTTCTATGAGAATTTCGATAACTTTAACCAACAGGAATTTATCGTAATTCCCATAGAAAACCCATAATAAAGTTAGCAACTAGTTACTTGTAAAAAGCAATTATCATACGCTTATTACCAACTACTATTCCACATTTAATTAATGGATATTTTCATACATTTTATGAAAAACTTCATAAAACGTTTCAAACAAGTTCTACGAATATTTTCATTATTTATATGCAAGTTTTCATTGAAAGGAACTTTAA
This sequence comes from Pegoplata infirma, assembly GCA_963921195.1. NCBI lineage: Eukaryota > Metazoa > Arthropoda > Insecta > Diptera > Anthomyiidae > Pegoplata > Pegoplata infirma. The sequence goes on along the minus strand of OY992537.1, from coordinate 50,991,015 downwards.
TGACACCAGTTTCATTAATCAAATGAAACCTGTCTTCGGTTGAAAACGTGAGTCATTTTTCATTAAGGTTATGTCAATTTTCATTAATTTCACGAAGCTATTTTTTTCAGTGTAGGATCTTCTTTTATATGTGTGGTCATAAAAATCAAGTTGGGTTAAAAATATCGGGATTTCCAAAAAGACATTAGTATTTTATTTTTTTGCAACGCGAAATATGTAAAGAAACTACCTTTTAAAGACATTGCATTATCATTTAATGGAGCGGCTGCATATCGCAATAAATATTTCCAAAAGTGAAATTATTATTACAGAAAAGGTCAAATTTTTTTATTATCTGCTTTTATATGTGCCATAAAAGCAGATCCTAAAAAATGTTGACCTTTTTTTTGATAAAATTTTCCCTTTTGCAAATATTTATTACCTGAATTATTTTATTTTATCTTTTAAAGAAAATTTGTGGTTTTCAGCCAAATTTATATTCTTTCAAAGATTTTTTGTTGTGCTTGATAAATAACACTGGTTTACAAAGTAAAAAAAAAAATCTGCGCACGAAACGTGACTATATTTTTTTATATATTACAGACTACCAACTCAAAAAAATATCAGAAATTTTTTTTCACGGATCAGTAATATTAAAAATTGTTTAGCGTTTCTTTAAATTTTTCGACTATTTTCGTTATACCTCGCGTTGTTTACATCCGATCTACTCGCGATAAAATCCATGTTAAAGAGAATCATGCAACAAATCATTCAAACATCATTTTCCAATCAAATGATAAGATTACGTTTAATTAGCATACATAATATGTCATATTATGACAAAAATACGTTATTTGAGCAATTAAATCAAAATTTGGATGGTCGACAAAAATAGAAATCGTAACAAATAAATTTTATTATGATTTCTCTTCAGAGACCAAATATAACAGTTGTTTGTGACTTTTTGTTTAAAAAAAAAATATTCTAATGTATTAACACCTGTTGTATTTACACTTTTTTTTTTTGACGCTAAAAAACGACAAAATTAATTTTTTTTTTAATCTGTGTAAATATGTTACAGATGGACGGACATATCATTGACAATATGTTGGTTTAGCTTTGAAAAATACTTAGGTAAAATTATATTAAAATTCACAGGAAAAAAAAATTTTTTGATAAAATAATTGTTTCTTTCCAAATTGTAAAAAAACGGTTAATAATTTAAAAAAATCATAATAAATAACTACTTATAATATTTTTAAAGACAAAAAAAACATACAAGTATTCTTTTTCATGGTATTCGGATGCATAATAATAAAAATTAATTTGATTCATGTTTCAGTTGAAAATGAATACTTTAAACTTTATTTCAAAACTAAAAATTTAATGAATAAATTCATTGTATAAAAAATCTGGGTTTATTTAAACCCTATCAGTTTTAGATTTTTTGTCTATTTCAGTTATGAATTCAAATTTAGTTAAACGATTTTTTACCTAAATATTTGTTAAATTTAATTTGTTTAACTAAAATGTTTGCATTCCAATTAATGTGGTGATTATTACTCGCATTGTACGGTCTATTTTGTGTATTTCTTTTGTGTCGTCTGTAGTCATTGTTAAGTTTTTTTTAAAGACTACCACAAAAACTATCGTTATCTTCGTTTGACTTGGAGTTTTTGCTTCCAGTTTGTTGCGAATGACTACAGTATTGTGGCACCCACAATACTGTTTACAACTTGGGGCCAGCGCCACCTGCAGGGTCGAAAAAAATCAAATCTTTAAAACCTTGTTCAGCATCTAATATGTATGTCTTAGGTTGGTAGCTCTTATGATTCCAGAGATCATGCGTTACAAACAATTGCACTAACGATTTTATGCATAAAGATTTTTGAATAAATATGTATGTGTAATTGACAATATTAGTAATTAACTACTAAATGTAATTATAAACATGTTTCTTACAATTACATTAAAATCAATTACATTTTTCAATTAGATGCAATTAGTAATTGAGTTTTTTCAATTACAATTACATGTAATTTGTAATTGAGTTTTTTCAATTACAATTACATGTAATTTGTAATTGAGTTTTTTCAATTACAATTACATGTAATTTGTAATTGAGTTTTTTCAATTACAATTACATGTAATTAGTAATTGAAAATTTTCAATTACTAATTACATGTAATTGTAATTGAAACTGTAATCAATTACACAATGTAATCATTAACCCCCATGTCTGCTCAAAATAATACATTAGTAGATTTACTAATTTTTTTTTGCTAATGCTGGTTAGCTAACTTTTAGCAAATTTTTAGTTGAGATTAGCATGTTAGCAAAAATATCTTGTAAACTTCATTTAGCGCATTAGCAATTTTAAACAAAATTTGAACTAATTTTTTTTGCTAGATTTAAAATTGAGTTGACCAAATTTTTACAAGCTTTTTTTGCTAATATTAGCAAAACAAATGGTAAATTTTTTTTTATTTTCAGAAAACTTAAAATGGCGCTATCTCGGAAACTAAGCCAGATAGAGCAAAATGGAGGCCATTTTTGGTTCTCGAGCTCTCCATAGTATCGCCGGCCCTCTTCACATGTGTGGACCCTAATGAGCACTAACTTTGGATCCAAAAAAGTTAGCATTCCCGAAATTTTTAAAATGCTCATATCTCGGTAAGTATTTCCGACACAACAAAAAGTCCAATACCATTTTTGTAGCTCTCAACACGTAGAACAAGACCGCAAAATAGTCAAAAGCTCTCCGAGTAATATTTTTGAAGTTATCGAGTTTTTTAATTCTCAAGACCCCAGTGGTCCCCTATAATCACGTATCTCAAAAACTAAGCAAGGTAGAGCGAAACGGACACAAATTTTGGACCAAAAACTATGACGATATTTAAGGAACCCAACTAGGTCTAACCCATCGGGGTCTGGACCTATCGGGTCCAAACCCAATGGGGTCCTCAGATGTGTATGAACTAAGTTAAAAAAAACAAAAATTTGTTAACTAATTTTTGGCAAAACATTTTTGCTAACTTTAGCAAAAAAATTGTGGGTTCAAAATCAGCAAATTTTCTTGTAGGTTTACAAGCTTTTTTTGCTAACATTACAGTTTTTTTTTTTTGAGTGTAACGACAAAAAAAAAATAAAATAAGAATTACTGTTTTCATTTTCTTAAAACCGAGAAGGTTTATAACTTGAATGGTGAATTAAAAAAAAATCACCAGCTGGTGAATAAAACGTAACATAATTAGTATTTTTATTTTTTTCCCCTAAAAATGTTTTCATCAAATTTTTTATCAAAAAAAAATTCAGCATTTCATTGTACCAAAATATGTGATTTTATCGAAATAATTTTGTTTTTTGTTTTTATCAACATTATTATTTTTCATCAAAAACTTATTTCACGAAACCTAATTTTAATAATTTTTTTTTTATAAAAATTTTTTTTTAATTCAAAAATTATTTTTTTTACCAAAAAAAAAAATGTTTTTCAAGTTATTCAAGAAGAAACTTTTTCCCCTGGTCCAATTTTGCCTATTTATGAACGTTACCAGGACTATGATCACGTAAAGTGAGAATGATGTATCGACGTCGTCAAAACGATGCATTGACTTCATGTAACTCGATTTTTCTTAAATCGTATGTTCGAAATCGTCTTTTTGACGCTTTTTAGCTTCACGCAAGCTCAAAATCGTTTAACGAGAATCGTTAAATCGACTTAAAATAAACGACATCAAAATAGGTGTCGTGTTGCACAGTTTTTTGCTTAAATAAAAACAAAATTGTTATTTAATGAATTATTTTATACTTTTATTTAAAATAATAATGATTTCCATTCAAAAAACTATTAAAAACATAATAAAATAAACATTTTACATTTAGCGATTTTTTAATGCTTCAGTATATGGGGGAGCAGTTAAAGTTTAACACTCGGTTTGTAACACCTTCAATAAATTTTAATATAAAAAAAAAATTTCAAAAACCATTTTTACAACGATTTTATTTAATATATTCACTTATATTCACATTAACCCCCAGTTTCTGTAATACGAACGCCATTCGTTCGTGACGAATTTGTGTGTATTTTGTTATTGTAACAAAAACAAAATACATGCAAATTCGTCGCAGACGAATGGCGTTCGTATTACAGAAACTGGGGGTAAATCTTTAAAATTATTAAATAAATAATTATCACACACATTCCAATTGGATGCATTTAACATATGCATGTAGGGGTGTAAAAACCAAATTCTACAATTGAGTTTAATATACACTAATTTATCACACTTATATCAATAGCAACTGCTAAATTAATTTATTAACGAATTTGGTAAAAAAAACTCACTTTAATATTTTGTTTTAATAGTTTTTTGATAATTTTTTTATTTTGCAAGAAATAATAACAATGCGAAAATAAAAACAAAACAAAACGTCAAATTTTCATTTATCGTCTTCGAATTATGTTCGAAACGATACGCTAGTGATGTGCTTACGTGAAGCAACAAAAAATCTTCATCGTTCAATCGTCGATAGACGACACTCATTTTACATGATCACAGTCCAGGCTATGAACACAAGACATATTCGTGTCAAATTTAAGTAGCCAAAGTAAAAGGTACTGCGCAATAACTCCCAAATGAAATAACTCCCAAAAATAAAATGAAACAACTCCCAAAAATTTTACATACGATTTGGGACTTATTTCATTATGAAATTTGTCCCAGTGTAGTGGGAGTTATTGCACAAATTTTGTTGGGATTTATTTCATTATGAAATAACTTCCAAATGAAAAAAACCCCAACAAAAAATAGATTGGGAGTTATTTCATTTCTTTTTAAGCATTGGGAGTTATTTCATCAATGGTGGGACTTATTTCATTTTAATTGAAAACAATATACACCTCTGTGCAATTGCTTTTTTTTTTGCTTAAAAGTTTTTCTGCGTAGCCGGCCTTCGGCCGGGCTTAGGGATTATAAAATCCATGCATTAAACCCACCCTCTCCGCAAAGTAATGTTTTCTAGGGTAGCAGGCCTTTACGCTATCAAATTTGTTATGCCTCAAAAAGGCCTGATAACCAAAATAGCTTTGGTTTGCAGAGAGGGTGGGTTTAATGCATGGAGTATGTAATCCCTAAGCCCGGCCGAAGGCCGGCTACGCAGAAAACCTTTATTACAAAAAAAAAACAATGGGAACTTATTTCATTTTCTTTGGCACTTATTTCATTGGGAGTTCTTTCATTTTTTTGGGAGTTATTATTTTGATTTGAAATAACTCCCAAATATTGGGACATATTTCATTTTTTCTTTGGGAGTTATTTCATTTTTTAATGTGTGGAGTTAGTTCATTTTTCTTGGAACTTATTTCATTGGGAATTATTTCATTGGGACTTATTTCATTTGGGAGTTATTGCGCAGTACCAAAGTAAAAATGTGAACGATCAGTACAGTATCTAATTCAGTGTTCGAAAAAAAACAGTACGTTATTTAACGTTCCGTTCCAAGAACACATTTACTAAAAAGTTTTTTAGTGGTTGTGAAGGTGTTCGCAAACAGAATTCCGAACGTTATGCCTGCGAGTTGAAGAACAGAAACTTTACGATAACGTACCGAACTAGGTTAGAAACAAAATAAAGTTCTTTTAGTGTTCTGTTTGTGAACTTTTGAGACATTTTTTTTTTAATTTAAAATGGCGATATCTCGAAAACTAAGCAAGATAGAGTAGGTTAGGTTAGGTTAGGGTGGCGGTGCCAGATGGGCACTCCGCATAGACCAATTGGTCCATAGCGATACCACAAAACTTTTAGAGTAAAACGGAGCACATTTTTGGTTCTTGGGATCTCCATAGTATCGCTAGGCCTCTACACATGGGTGGATCCCATTGGGTCCTTATTTTGAATCTAAAAAAGTTAGCATTCCGGGAAATTTAAAAATGCACATATCTCGCTAAATACTGCCGACACGACATAAAATCTAAAATCGGTCATGTACTACGAGACAAGATCCACAAAAATGCTTTTAGACTTTTCATCGTGTCGGCAGTATTTAGAGAGATATGTGCATTTTTAAATTTCCCGGAATGCTAACTTTTTTAGATTCAAAATAAGGACCCAATGGGGTCTACCCATGTGTAGAGGCCTAGCGATACTATGGAGATCCCAAGAACCAAAAATGTGCTCCGTTTTGCTCTATCTTGCTTAGTTTTCAAGATATCGCCATTTTAAATTTAAAAAATGTCTCAAAAGTTCGCAAACAGAACACTAAAAGAACTTTATTTTGTTTCTAACCTAGTTCGGTACGTTATCGTAAAGTTTCTGTTCTTCAACTCGCAGGCATAACGTTCGGAATTCTGTTTGCGAACACCTTCACAACCACTAAAAAACTTTTTAGTGAATGTGTTCTTGGAACGGTACGTTTCGATAACGTACGATCGCTCCATAGTTCCGTACAGAACACTAACGTACCGTACGTTAGAGTTTTTTTTTCAAACCCTGATCTAATTATATAAACCCATTTTTTGGATAACATTGTATCCGTCCGATTAAAACTGATCTAATCTTAACGATCCATTTTTCGGATCAGTACTGTAGCGCAATTCACAAACTTTATAACGACAAAAATCGGTAGTTATATTGTCAAAAATCGTTAATTATCGACAATTGTCTTTAAAAGCGATTCTATAACATTTTTCTACCGAACGTTGTCGTTATAGAAAATCGTTAACTTATCAACAAAAAAATTTTTGAAGTAAAGTTAACGAAATTTTTCGGTTCTCAATACAAATTCAAAATAAACAAATTTAAGGCCGCTGTTCCAAAAAAAGTAATTCACATAAAAAATGTGAAAATGAAAATTTCCGAATTTTTTTGGTGTTCTAGATTTCACATCCGAATTTCTTTTTCGTATTGTTTTACATAAATAAAATTTGGTGAAAGTAAAACGAATGCACTTTTTTCCGTATAATGTTTTAAATTTTAATTATTCGATTTTAACTTCGAATGAAAACGTGATCAAAAAAACACAAATCTTGATTTCATGTGATTCGGAAATTTTCATGTGAATTGAAAAGTTGTGAAAGACAGAACAGAGGCCTAAAATTAACTATTTTTGTCGTTAATTCTTGTCGTTAATTGAAAAATTTATAGAATCAGATATTCGTTAAAACTACCGACAATTCTCGTTAGTTAACGATATCGATAATTTCGCTAAAAAAGTTACTGAATCGCACTACTGATCTTTCAAATTTCGGATCAGTACTGATCCGAGTAAGATCTTTTAAATCTCGGATAAGACGTGATATATAAAAATACATCTTAACATTTTTACTCGAGGTTCTAGCTCTTTTAGACTGAAGTATGCTTTCCACAGATGCACAGACAGACGAACACCACTACAACATTTCCAATAGTATTTTAAAAATTTCCCAATGTATTTTAAAATTGTCCAAATATTCTTTAAAATTGTCCAAATGAATTTTAAAATTGTCCAAATATATTTTAAAATTGTCCAAATGTATTTTAAAACTGTCCAAATATATTTAAAATTGTCCAAATGTATTTAAAATTGTCCAAATGTATTTTTAAACTGTCCAAATGTAGTTAAAAATTTTCCAAATGTTTTTTAAAAATTTCCAAATGTATTTTCAAAATTGTTCAAATGTATTTTAAAATTTTCCAAATGTATTTTAACAAATTCCAAATTTATTTTGAAATTGTCCAAATGTATTTTAAAATTATCCAATATTCTATGTATAATTCTATGTAGAATATTTTAAAATACATTTGGACAATTTTAAAATACTTTTGGACAATTTTAAAATACATTTGGACAATCTTAAAATAAATTTGCACAATTTTAAAATACATTTGGACAATTTTAAAATTTATTTGGACAATTTTAAAATTAATTTTGGCAAGTTTTAAATACATTTGGACAATTTTTAAATACATTTGGAAAATTTTATAATGCAACTGGAAATGGTGTAGTGCCAAAGCTTTGCTAAAAAAATATTTTCCAACGTATTTTTGTGACTCAAAAATATTTTTACACTAAAACAAAAAAAAAATACACTCAAAAAAATTTTACATTCAAAAAAAAATTTTACACTCAAAAAAAATTTAGTAATTTTCTTTTTTTTTCAAAAATTACTAAAAAAAAGTTTTTTTACACAAAATAAAATATTTCTAATCAAAAAATGTTATTTTTTTCACGTCAGAAAATTTACTATCACTTAAAAGGGGCATTGTGGAGGGTATTCATACCAAGTCGAATTTACTTGTTTTCTTAGATTCGTAAAAAAAAAATGGAAATGATGTTTTTATATATTGTTTTTTTTTGTAAAAGCAAAGAAAAATTTTCAATTCCCAGCTAACAAATTTCGGAGTGCTCAAAATGAAGGACTCTTATAAGAATCTAAATAATAAATATTTTTGGATCCCACATTTTTCGGAGTCAAAAAAGATTCAAAACTTAAACATTTATTTGAGTTTTAAATTTTTGTTTTCCAAAAACGCTCAATTTTTGGATTCAATATAAAATCATCCACACAGAGTCCAAAAGGAACCTCAATCATGCAAGAAATTGTTTTATAAAAAAATTATTTCGAAGTGACTCCTTGTTGTGAAATAATAAAATAATTTTGAAAAAAACAGATCTGATCTCAAGATTTACGCATTTTTTTTTTTTTTTCAAAAACAAAAAAAAAAAAAAACTGCAAAAATACCAGGCGTAAAACCACACTTTTTTGAGTTAATCCAAAATGACTCTAAAAAGACTCAAACGTATGGACAAAATTTCCCCTTTTTGAATCTTTTTTTGGAGTCATTTTGGAGGCCAAATAGAGTGCTCTTTTGGATAACCCACTAGACTTTGAATCTTTCATCGTTAATATTTAGTTATACACATAAATCCCAGGAACATTTTTTGAAACAGATTCCAATTACAATAGATTCTTAAACATATTCTACGGTAATTCCTGAAAAACGATTGCTTGGAATGTTACGTAGAATTGGAAAATGTTGCTGGGTTTGTTTTAAATTTTATTAAATTTAGCATTAAAATCAAATAATATTTATATCTTTATAATATTGTATCTTTAAAATTTATTTTATTTGTTTATTAATTTTCTAAACAATAACAATAAAAGCTAGAAATTTTTTTGCATGCAAGTTTTTGCATAAAATTTACCTTTACAAAAAATGTCCAACATTTATTTAAAACTACTCTAGTTACTCTTATCATTTTCAACAATTTGACGACATTCACGCATTTGTCAATTACTTAGTTTGGCTTGTTCCATATCTTCATTAGCAGCTGCTTCACCACATTCATAACGTTGATAATCTATTATAGACAAGTTGTTCTCCTGTAATACTTCACCAACAGTCTTATCATCATCAATTAAATATTCTTGATGAATCAGACATGTTTCATCATCCTTATTGGCATTGGGCTTGTCTTTACCTACTTCACCGACTTTTTTAGGATTTAAACCGACAATATGTTGGCATAGATTTTTTTGTAATTCTTCATCGATATTATCACCACGGAATGCTACAATGGCACCATATTTACCAACTTGCGTTACATTTTGAGTAGAGGCCTGGGTAGTTGCTTGAGGATGAGCATAACCGGAAAGTTTTAAATCATTATTGACTTTAAAACAAATAGCCCGTTTAATAGAAGCATTTTCGCCTACGGTACCAATTAGTAAAGCTAAATGATCAGCTAAGGATTTACCATCAGATGTTTTAAGATTTTTTAAAGCTTCAGCTTCGAAACCAGACTGAAAAGATTAACATACATTTAAAAAAAATTCTTTAAAAGCAGATTTTAATAATGTTTAATACCTTCCATAAATCACCATCAAATTGTGTTAGTTCGGTATATTGTGCACATACTCTGGAGACATGATCCACAAAACCTTTAAAATTTTCATTGCGTGCTACAAAATCTGTTTCACAGTTAATTTCTACCATTGCACCTATATTTCCTCTTATAAGTACACCCACCAAACCTTGGGCAGTGGCTCTTTCCGCTAATTTTGTAGCCTTGGACCAGCCAAGACTTTGTGCTTGTTCATTTAACCATTTTTCAGCCTAAAAAGAAACAAGTAGAAATGTTAAATTCAACTTTGCCGAATCTATGAATACCCTCCACAATGCATTTTTTTTAAAGGGTAGCACATTTTTTAACGTGAAAAAATTAACAATTTTGATTAGAAATATTTTGTTTTGAGTAAAAAACTCTTTTTGTCATTTTTTTTTTTAAAGAAAAATTACTAATTTTTTTTTTGAGTGTAAAATTTTTTTCGAGTGTAATGTTTTTTTACTGTAAAAATATTTCTGAGTGAATGCACGCACGTACGTATGTACACCAAATATTGTAATTTTTGTAAAAAAAAAAACAATTTTTTTTTGTGTAAATTTTTTTTTTGAGTGTAAAATTTTTTTTGAGTGTAAAACTTTTTTTGAGTGTAAAATTTTTTTCGAATGTAATTTTTAAGTTACCAATGCTTTTAAAACTAAACAAGTTTAAAAAGCAAATCTTCAAAATTAAACAAGTTTGAAAAGCATTGTTTAGTTACCACTAGAGATGCGCGCGTGACACGAATTTTTCGTGATTCACGTGATTCACGCGTGAATCACGCGTGATCGTGAGTGAAATTTATTTTTACTCACGTGATCGTGAGTGCACGTGATTAAAAAAAATAGTTTCGTGCGTGAGCGTGCGTGAGTAACTTTTGTTTCGTGAGTTCTCGTGATTGTTTTGTGCTGTTTGAAACAAAAAACAAGTAAAAAAATCGTCATTATATCGACTTAAGACGGTAATTAATACAAAATTGTGATTTAAATAAATTTTTATTATTGTTTTAAGGAAAATCAATACTTTTTGAGCAAGCAATCGAAAAACGTAAAATAAAAATTTGTTAATTTTAATTTCGTGAGTCTTCGTTAGCGTGATTATTTCGTGAGCGTGAGAAAAATTTTAGTTACTCACGTGAGCGTGCGTGAACGTGAGCAGCAAAAATAATTTCGTGCGTGATCGTGCGTGAGCACTATTTTTATTTTGTGAGCGTGCGTGAGTCAAAATTCACTCACGCCCCCATCTCTAGTTACCACCAATGCTTTTAAAACTTGTTAAAACACGTGGCATTTTAGATGAAACAATTCTGAAATTCAGGGTTTTGCTTATAACTTTTGAACCACTGGACCGATTGAGCTGAAATTTAATACCAAACAGACCCGGGGAACAGCAAAGATACATGTCATGCTTCAGTAGTCTCATTATTGTCTATCGAAAGTTATCGTGTTTTTTATCTCGTAAATTCGCGAAACACCCTTGCCGAAATTTACTCTTTTGCTCATAACTTTTGAACCACTGGACCGATTTGGCTGGATTGCAATACCAACCTGACCAGGTAAATAACAAACATATATGCCAAACTTCAGTAGCCTCTGTAAAGTCTTTCAAAAGTTAGCGTGTTTTCTACGGACAGACAGACGGACGGACGGACATCGCTAGATCGACTTAAAATCGATCGAGGATCATAAATATATATACTTTATGGGGTCCTAGACCAATATTTCTATCACTAGAGTGGAGGGTATAAAAAAATATTTAAGGATTCAAAAATTGGACTTAAAATTATTTAATATTTTAAAATATCTTAATATATAAAAATGTTTGTGCGGGGTACGTGTTACTAAAACTTAAGAACCGCTGGATCGATTGACACTAAATTTGGACATATTTTAATTTTTGCTATTTAAGGTATGATTTGGCTGAAATTAACGAAATATATATTTTAAAGAAAAATAAGTTTACTGATAAAATTTGGACCCGATAGGTAGCGCTGTTGTTTGCAATTTGGTTAAAATTCACAAGATATATTTATTAAGTTTCCTGATATTTGAACCCGGTAGATGGCGCTTGGGTGAAGTTATTAACAAAATTCTTCATTAGAGTGAAATATTACGGCAATTCAGAAAGTATGTATGTTTCGTCATGAAAAAATTAGTATGTATGAATGGACCCTATAGATGGCGCCGAGGAGAAGCTATTTCGCCGGGCGCTTCAGCTAGTTCTATGTATAATTCTATGTAGAATATTTAAATACATTTGAAAATTTTGAAAATAAATTTGGAAAATTTTAAAATACAATTGGACAATTTGAAAATACATTTGGAAAATTTTAAACTATATTTGGACAATTTTAAAATACATTTGGACAATTTCAAAATACATTTTTAAAATACATTTGGACAATTTTAAAATTAATTTGGACAATTTTTAAATATATTTAGAAAATTTTAAAATATCAATTGTAATTCATAAAAGATCAATTGAAAACGATTAATTTCAATTCGAAAAAGATCAATTTTAATTCAAAAAAGATTAATTCTAATTCGTTTAAGATCATGGTTACGAATTAGCTGACGAATGTGCAAGAAATGGCTCTGAGTCGGTGGGGGAACGTATCGAACCTAATATCTCGATTCCTATAGTGGAGTTGATGAACGAAATTGATAGGATATCGGAAAAAAGGATGAGGGATAGGTGGATATCACTGACCACGTGAAGGATATCTCGAACCATGTGGCCACTGCCGGATCCTAAGAGGACAAAAAGTCTTCTCACCTTTGGCAAACGGACGGTTAGCCTATTAGTAGGAGTACTAACAGGACACTGTATAATCGGCCGAATGGCCGCTCGTATGGGAATTCCTGATAGGAACTTTTGCAGAAGTTGTGGGGTAGTGGAGGAGGAGGAGTCAGTGAAGCACTTGTGCGAGTGTCGGGGACTGATGAAACGTCGTCTTAAGTATTTGGGACAACGATTTTTTGATGACCTGGATTGCCTAAACAGTGTCCCACTGACATCTCTAGCGGAATATCTTAGGGAATCGGGGTGGTTTGAAAGGTAGAAATTTTTGTATATCAGGGGGGAGTAGGGAAACAACTTTAGGGGAATCACAATGGGCCTTATGGCCTACGAGTGAATTCGCCAAATTGGCGAACGCCCATCCAACCTAACCTAAGATCAATTCTAATTCAAAGATTTCAATTGTTTTTTGTAACAGATCAATTTTAATTCGAAGATTCCAATTGAAACTCGAAAAATATCAACTGATCAAGTTCAATTGATCTTTTACGAACTAAAATTGATCTTTTAAGAATCAAAATTGATCTTTTACGAACGATATTTTTGAATTAGAAATCCTCGAATTACAATTGGAAAATAAGAATTTTAAATGGAGTTTTTAAATCAGAAGTAGCTTTTGAAATTGCAATTGGAATTACCGTATTACAAATGGAATCATTCAATTAAAAATATAATCTTCGAATTACAATTACTCTTAAACGAATTACATCTGTAAATGGAATACCAAAAGTAAAAATTTCGGCTTTGCAGAATATATAGCTACCCTCCACAATGTAAAAAAATAGTTCAACATTTTTTTTTGGTAAAAGAAATTAATTTAAAGTAAAAAATTTTTTGAAAAAAAATCCGCGGAAAAAATTATTTTTGATGAAAAATAATTTATGGAAAAAATTACTGGGATAAAAAATTATTTTTGTACTTGTTTAAATACTATTCGGTATCCAATTCTGTACACATACAGCCTAATTAATGTATTTTGCATTTTTAGGTTATGAATGCATTTTTAGGTTAGAATGTACCTAAATTTTCGAGGTGTCCTTACATTTTCGGTGATAACTTTTAAACCGCAAAACCGATATCGTTTAAAAGCAATAAAAAAACTTCTCGAAGCAACAAAAAGAAAATATGTTAAATTTCAGTCAGATCTGTGCAATATTTTGGTCTTGATAGCCATTTCAACAGTCAGAGAAACGGACAACAATAGACTGTCTTAAGAGCCGATCTCTAATCAATAATATATATAATTTATATGGGGTCTAAGACCAATATTTACATAAGTAAAAACGGAAGGACAGAGAAATGGCGATTTAAAGAGGTTGGGTTAGTTCTTCAAGGCGGAATTTTTCCCCTGGTCAGATTTCGAAAATTCGTAAAAGATCAATTGAAAACGATTAATTTCAATTCGAAAAAGATCAATTTTAATTCAAAAAAGATTAATTCTAATTCGTTTAAGATCAATTCTAATTCAAAGATTTCAATTGTTTGTTGTAACAGATCAATTGTAATTCAAAGATTCCAATTGAAACTCGAAAAATATCAACTGATCAAGTTCAATTGAGGAGGTTCATAACAAAATGCACCAATTCCACTTTAACAGTTTTTTAGATAAACGCATAAATGTAAACAAAGTCAGTACTGAGTATGAGTGTAAGTACTGAGCATTGGGATGTTTCATAACGCACCATCTACACGTGGGAGAAGTTTTTCATGAAAGCAGAGATAACGTCGGCAGAGAAACAGTTGGGAAATTTCAATATTTATCTCAATATCAAGTGGTGTGGAAAACGAGCTGCAATTATTCTTATGAAATTTCATAATTTGCAATCAGCCGTGGAATAACTATGTATGTTTTTTATCATAAATATATGTACAATCTATTATTTAAGCACATACATTTGTTTATACACTTATTTTTAATTGTTTTATTTTATTTTTCCTTTTTCCGACGCCATTTATCCCAAAAAAACAATTGTAAACATATAAATATAAGTGAATTTGACACTTGATCTCATGAGATTGTTGTCATGAGATTTCTCATAACAACTATCTGATGAGATCAAATACTGAGACTAATATTTAGTCCACACCTGAGAATAATTTCTTTGCGATTGATTTTGACGTTTCTTAATACAAATATCTCAGTGTTTCTCCCAGGTGTAGACAGCGGGTAATTAAAGTCAGTAGTGAATTGCTGTGCAAATATTGAGCTTTGGGATGTTTTTTGGAAATGGTTACATAGATGTTAATGTGTAGAATAGTATTCAGTCAAAAAAACAAAAAACTCAAAAAGTGGAATTGGCGCGTTTTGTTATGAACGTCCTCAATTGATCTTTTACGAACTAAAACAATGTAAAAAAATTAGTAAAAAAAATTAATTCAAAGAAAAAATTTTTTGAAAAAAAAATCGTGAAAAAAAAATAATTTTTAGTGAAAAAAAAATTATGGAAAAAATTATTGGGATAAAAAAATATTTTTGTACTTGTTTAAATACTATTCGGTATCCAATTCTGTACACATACAGCCTAATTAATGTATTTTACATTTTTAGGTTATGTAGAATGTACCTAAATTTTCGAGATGTCCTTACATTTTCGGTGATAAATTTTGAACCGCAAAGCCGATATCGTTTAAAAGCAATAAAAAAACTTCTCGAAGCAACAAAAACAAAATATGTTAAGTTTCAGTCAGATCTGTGCAATATTTTGGTTTTGATAGCCATTTCAACAGTCAGAGAATACGGGACCAAGACTGGGAGGAATAAAAAGGTGTCCCCTAACGCCCCTTATACTTGTTTGTAATTGTGTTCTTTAAGAAGTGATAAGGGGCTCTAAAGCGGCCATCAGACGGCAGACAAATCTTACAATTTATCTAACGACCGAATGCAAATTTCTCGTGTAATGGCAGGTTGTACAACTTGTCAACCAACCGTTGAAAATATCAAATTTTTTTGATATTTTGGCTGGTCGGCTAACAAGTTGTACAACTTGTTCTTGAGTGTAATTTTATTCCATCCAACCGCCTTATTAATAATACGTGTTCGAATGTTTGTCCGCAAATATTTTTATAAAAAAATGAGCGGTTGGAAGACAAATTGGTTGACATGTTAGCTAATGTAATTGAAAACCATTTTTTGGTCGTTAAACAAATTGTAAGATTTGTCTGCCGTCTGATGGGCGCTTTAAGGCTTCTTTTTTAAATTTTAAAGTTGGTGGTCAATTTTAACATTCATGCGTCCCTTAAACTGCAGTTTTTACAAAAATAAAAATAATCTTTTGTTTAAAAATCTTACCAAATTAATATCATTATTATGCATTTCCAAAGCCTTTTTGCAATTGGCAAAAGTGTAACCGGTCTTTTTCCTTAATGCAGCCAATGCACTTTTTTCTGCCCCGGCATAGACAATGCGGGTGGTATGTAAAAATCTTGTAAATTGTTGGAAAATCATGTTTATTTTCTTTGTTATGGTTACTCCTGTTGTCTTGTATAATAAAACTTGTTGATTCTTCCCTTAAATGCAGCACTAAAGGTATTTAAAAATTTTCCAGCACCTAGGAAACCAAAAAATATATGAAATTGATTTGTTTATAAAATGACAATAAGAATTTTAAGAAATGGGAAAACTACACAAAATATAAATTTCAGTTGTCTGCCAATATTAAAGAAGATAAATCAATTTTTACTAAGCGCATTAAAAAGAATTTCTTTGGAAGCCGCTAATATTCCAATCCTCCCATAAAAGTGATAGTGATTGATTTAACAAAAAGAAATATTTGTTCACGTTATTTACAAACTGATTTATATAAAACTTTAATATATTTTAAATGATTTTACAACAATGAAACGTGGTTTAGATGATGGTATGAATTTTTCTTAATATTTGTTTATTTTTAATTGAAAATTTTAAAGAATTTTTAAAAAAAGAATGGAAATTTACTTTGATGGTGAAAAAAATTAGTTGCACAATACGTCAAAAGATTTCATTTGACAACCACGTTCAAGAGAGAAAGATTTTTTTACAAAGAGAGCGAAGATAGATAACAATGTCAGTGTATAAAATTATTAACGGCGTTAAAAACGTTTTAGCGATTTTTTAAAGGCATTCATATTTTTAAATAAAAAAATAATTAAAAGAAGTGTTTTAAAGTGAGTATTAAGTTCATTTTAAAGCGTGTTATAAAGTAAATTAAATTTACTTACAAGTTGTTGAATATTTTGTGTAATTTAATCTTTTATTTTGTATTGAAGCGCTTTTTTTATTTACCCATTAAAATCAACCGTTTTATAATTTCGAAATTTCTCTTTTATCGAACGTCTGACAGCTGTTCCATTTTCGAAATCAGTTGCATTCAGAAAAACAGTGTTGTATTTAACACCACCGTTAAGTTTTAACATGAAATTCAACTTTAAATTTTAAATTTAATAATTATTTTTTTATACCCTCCACAAAACCCACTGAAATAGAAACACATACGAAAAATCTCCTTCCATCCTACTACTTCTTTTGTTGATTAGATTCTGTTTATTACGGAAATTAAAACTTTTCTAATTTTTGTTACGGACAGCAAGCCTTTCAAAACACTATTTTCCGTTAAAAAAAATTTAAAAAATTTCGAAAGACACATTCGATATTTTCGAACTACCTGTTCGAATTCTAGCAACGGTCCCCATTGCTGTATCTTTATTATTTATAATCTTTGATAAATTTACCTTGGTTAAAAACATTTTTGAAATATCGTTACCAATACTAAGATTCGTATTAGGTTTTAAACGAATAACAAAATAAAAACGAATTATTTACATTCTGGCTATTTCATAATACGCACAAAAAATTTTAGACTTTTTATCCAAAAAATGTCTCGGAGTCTGAGAAATGTTTCAGAATCTTGAACTTTTTCTATACAAAAAATATTTCAGAATCTAAGAATCTGAGACTTTTTCTTTTCTATACGAAAAATGTCTCAGAATCTAAAACAACTAACAATGTTAGTTATTTTAACAGAAAAAGTAAAAACAACTTATGTACATTTGTATTCAAAACAACTAACATATTGAGGGCCTATATTCAAACCCTTTGTGGTAACCTGTTTTAAAATCAATTTCTATTTTATAAAACTAGATCAGGTTGTCTTTTGTTATTTTGTTTTTCAATAATTTTCATTCAGTAATTTTTGGATTTGTAATAAAGATTGTTGAATTGCCTTTTTTTTATAAATTCATATTTATTTTATTTCGAAAAATAAATACAACATTTTGGCGACGAGTCTGTAAACAAAAAAAAAATCTACGCGATATGGATGCACAAGGCTTGCAACAGTTTTTGCAACACTTGCAGTTGTCAAATCAACAATTCATAAATCAATTGATGGAAGAAAATCAACAAAGAATGTCCAGACTTTTACAACCAGCAGTATCTCAAACATCTGCTGTTTCTTCTTTTAGAATGTTTTCGAAGTCAATGGATAACTGGTCCACATATTTTTTACAATTAGAGCAACATTTTGTTGCAAATGGCATAAAAACTGATGAAATAAAGAGAGCATGTTTACTAAGCTGGGTTGGTGGTGAGTCGCTCGAACTTCTTCAGAAAAGTTTTGATGGCAAAGTTGAAGAGCAAGGTTACAAAGATATAATTGAAAAATTAAATGATCATTTCATCAAAAAGCAACATATTCTTGCTGCTAGATTTAAATTTTATAAAACAACAATGAAACATAATCAAACCTATGCAGATTGGGTAGCTGACCTTAGAGGAGCGGCAAAGGAATGTATGTTTCAGTGCGAGAAAACTGGTTGTTCACACTCATATGTAGATAATAAAATCCGTGATATGTTGGTAATTCACACACCTCATGATAAAGTTCGATCTGCAGCTTTACAAAAACCCAACCCTTCGTTAGAAGAAGTTCTTCAAATAGCTTACATCTATGAGTCAACGGTCAACACTTGCTTAGAATTAAAAGGCGAGGATAATGCAGAAGCTTTTGCAGTTCAACATTCAAGAAACTTTCGATATTCTAATAAGAACCAAAATAAAAATTTTGATGATGGTAAACTACGATCGTGTCCTTCGTGCGAAAAAACTCATAATCGAAAAGATTGTTTTCATTATAAAAATAAATCTATATGCAATGTATGTTCAAAGTCTGGGCATATCTCTAGTGTGTGCATGTCTAAAGATAATTCTCGTGGTACATCAAATTCCTCTAGGAAAAACCATTTTAAACAAAAAAGTCAAGGTAATGTAAATTCAGTATCACTTAATGATGAATCATTTGACTCTATTGGACTGGCAGAAATTGTTGAACCGTCAGATGAAGAAATTTTCAACACAAACCTGACTGATAACAATAAGATCTTCGTGAATATTAATGTTAATGGCATAGACTGTTCTTTTCAAGTAGACACTGGAGCGACTTGTTCCTTAATTGGGTTGTCAACTTTTAAAAAATTGGGAAACCCAAAATGTGAACCAACTCGGAAAATGTTAAAAACTTATGGTGGTAATCTTCTTCCACTTAAAGGGTTTTCTAACGTTTGTGTTGTATGGAATAATGTTCCTGTAGAATTACCTCTTTATGTGGTCGACAGCGAAGCCGCAACAAATATTTTGGGTCTGGACTGGTTTGGCAAGTTAAACTTTGAAATTAAATGTTCTTCATCAACAAATCAGTGCAACTCTTCTGATATTAGTTCAGCCCAAAAGAATCTCTCGGAATCTCTACAAAACATTACTAATTCTCACGACATAATATTTTCTGAAACTCTCGGTATGTGTACAACATTTAAAGCAGAAATTAAGCTAAAATCAAATGCTCAACCAAAATTCTTCAGACCCTACAATATTCCATTTGGTCAACATGAAGCTGTTCGTGTTGAATTGGAACGGTTAACGTCTTTGGGTGTTATTAAACCAATTAAGTCGAGTGAATGGGCAGCACCCATTGTAGTGGTTAAAAAGCCTGATGGCCGTTTGAGAATCTGTGCTGATTTTAAGGTAACATTAAATTCACAAATAGAAATAGAAAGATATCCAATTCCTAGAATTGAGGAATTGTTTCACAAACTTCAAGGGGGTCAACTTTTTAGTAAAATTGATTTAAGTGACGCTTATCTACAAATTGTATTATCAGAAGAATCTAAAAAATTGATGGTGGTTAATACACCTTTTGGATTGTTCCAATACCAAAGAATGCCATTTGGAATATCAAGTGCTCCAGGTATTTTTCAAAGATTTATGGAAGAAGTAATTTCGGGTATACCTGGTTGTGCAGTGTATTTAGATGACATTATAGTCACAGGACGCACTGATGAAGAACACATTAACAATGTGAAAGCAATTTTTGAACGATTAGAGTATCATGGTTTAAGGTGTAAAAAGGAAAAGTGCTGTTTTGCTCAAAGTAAAATTGAATATATCGGACATATCATAGATTCAAATGGTATCATGCCCTCTGAAAAACGTGTAGATGCAATCCGTCTAATGCCACATCCAGAAAATCTTAAAGAACTTGAAGCATTCATTGGTAAGTTGAACTATTATAATAAATTCATTCCGAATTTTTCCACCAAAGCGGCACCCTTAAATGAATTAAGAAAGAATAATGTAAAATTTGTTTGGGGTCCAAAACAAGAGGAAGCGTTTCTGTCTCTTAAAGCTGCTATCATTGAGGTATCAAATTTGGTTCATTATGATGAAAACTTGCCTATAATTTTGGCTACTGATGCTTCTAAGAGCGGCATTGGGGCTGTATTATCCCATCGATATCCAGATGGAACCGAAAAGCCCATATCTTTTGCATCCAAAACATTGAATAGCAGTCAGTACCGATATTCACAAATTGAAAAAGAGGCTCTTGCCATAATTTTTGGGGTAACTCGTTTTCACCAATATATTTATGGTCGTCATTTTGAATTAACAACAGATCATCAAGCTCTCACAACATTATTTCATCCGCACAAGAAACTTCCAGTAATGACTTTACACCGTCTTCAACGTTGGGCCATCGTTTTACAATCATATGATTACAACATTCGTTATAAAAACACAACTCATCATGCAAACGCAGATGCCCTGTCAAGACTTCCTATTGGTGAAGATATTGAGTTTGACAATCAAGAAAAATTTATGCTCGACATTGAAAATATATATGAATCAACGGTAAACGATTTTCCTGTGGATGCTACTGTCGTTGCGGAGCATACAAAGCAAGATCCAATTCTAAAACTTGTAAGCCAATATATCACTGAGGGATGGCCAGATCATATACAAAAATTAGAAGGTAATTTACAGCCATATTTTTCGAGAAGGTTATCTTTATCTGTTCAAAATGGAGTTATTTTATTACATACTGAGTACACAAGAGTAGTTATTCCTTTATCATTACGACAACAAGTTCTTCAAATGATACACGAAGGACATTGGGGTAAAAGTAGAATGAAGCAAGTAGCCCGCCGATATGTGTGGTTTCCCAAAATGGATGACGCTATTGACAATATTTCTAACGGCTGCACTACGTGTCAGGAATCTGGAAGTAATCCGAAGCAGGAATTTTCTTCATGGCCAGAGGCAACTCAACCGTGGGAAAGAGTTCATATCGATTTTGCGGGTCCGTTCTTTTCTCAAATGTGGTTAATATTGGTAGACTCATTTTCACGATTTCCGTATGTAAAGGGAATGTCAACGGCAACTTCTTCTACAACAATCCATGCCCTACAAGATATATTTTCAATTGAAGGTCTCCCAACTACAATTGTAAGTGACAATGGAGGTCAATTTACCTCCAAAGAGTTTAAAGAATTTTGTCAACGTAATGCGATCGAGCATATTACCAGTGCACCATTTCATCCCTCATCGAATGGATTAGCTGAGCGAACTGTTCGTACTTTCAAAGAATCTTTTAAGAAAATTATGACAGACCAGCAGGATAAGAACAGAGCCGTTTTTAAATTCTTATCTACGTATAGGTCTACGCCAAACACTTTAACGGGTAAATCTCCATCAGAACTTCTACACGGTCGGCAACCTCGTACTATATTATCAGCGTTGTTTCCTTCAAAACATTTAAAAAAGGAAAATCAAGCAAAGTTTAAAATTAAAGACTTTGTTTATGCAAGAAATTTTGCCGGAAGAAAAAAATGGATAGAGGGGGTTGTTATTAATATTGTGGGAAATATGATGTATACTATAGAAACTAATTTTGGAAGTATTAGACGTCATCAGAACCAGCTGAAAATTAGAATGGCACCGAGTTCGAAGCAATCATCAATTGAAAAAGACATTGAAATTGATTTTCCGAATACTTTGCCCGTAGGAACAAACAATTTACTAACTGAAGTAACAAACAGTGTGCCTAATGATTTAAGCGCAGGGAATAGGGATTTGTCAGATATGAGTTTGCCACAAAGTACTACCCCGGAATCCTACATTTTGCCTTGTCAACAACGTCCGCTATCTCCGCAAACCCAACCAATGGATACCTCAAATCAACAGGCTAATGACACAATTCAGTCCGAAACATATTGGCGGCGTTCTACTCGAACTAGGAAGAAGCCAAAAAGATTTGATCCATATTGAGTCTGGGGAAATGTGGTAACCTGTTTTAAAATCAATTTCTATTTTATAAAACTAGATCAGGTTGTCTTTTGTTATTTTGTTTTTCAATAATTTTCATTCAGTAATTTTTGGATTTGTAATAAAGATTGTTGAATTGCCTTTTTTTTATAAATTCATATTTATTTTATTTCGAAAAATAAATACAACACCCTTTATCTTCCATTTTCACGAAAATGACTTCTTCATGGCAAAATAATCAGTAAAACGGCCCTTTCTATGGTATAAAATTTAGAACAAAAATATTTTTTTGCTATTTTATTTGCATTTTAAGTTTTCTCTACCTTGCACAATTAATTTTTCTGAATGCCAAAGCCTCTATCTTTTCAAATAATTAATAAATATTTTTTTGGAATTATTTCATCTTGCAATTTATGTTTAATACTAATTTTTTGCATGCTAAACATGAATTTTTCAACAAAATTCCAGAACCACGATTTTGGTCCACTGATGCTAATTTTTGCAGAAAATTCTTGTTTGACTTTTTTTGAAAAATATGGCTCTAAATTTCGATGTCTCGTGTAGATTATAAAAAAAAATAATTTTAAGAATCGCGATGCTGACCATCATCTGTAGACCAAAGTCGCGTTTTTAATTTTTCTACTATTTTTTACTTAAAATAATCAACAGTTTGTCAACTTTTAAGATGAATTTGTTAAAAAAAAATAATTGTTGCCTTAAAAATCAGCACCTGTAGACCAAAACCGCGATTTCGTAGTTTTTCATAAGCCGTTATCATTAATGAATCACGTTAAAAATTTACCGATGTCGTAAGTGAAATCATAATAATTCATTTTTATTAATATGTAAATTCCTCTATCTGATCATTTTCGTTCATGTACTTTTTAAGAAACAAAACCTTCTTTGATAAAATCCCCAATAATGCAAAAAGCAAAAAAAGCTGTGAAATATAAAAATAATGAAAATTATTTTTATACCCTCCAACCACAGTATGGGGGGTATACTCACTTTGTCATTCCGTTTGTAACGCATCGAAATATCGATCGGGGACCCTATAAAGTATATATATTATTGATCTATGATCGATTCTAAGACTTTTCTAGAATGTCCGTATGTCCGTCCGTCCGTCTGTATAAGACACGATGCAGTCCAAAATAAAAGAGATAGACTCGTTAAGTTTGGCAGGAATAAGTCTTTTGGTTCTAGGCAGTTTAAGTTCGTAAATGGGCAAAATCGGACCAGGGGGAAAAAAGTTCCCCTCTGAAGAACTTAACTAACCTCTGAAAAAGGCCATATTTTCTCAGGTTTTTTTGTATTTTTGTTAAGCAAATGAAACAATTTGATGCCAGAAAAAGTTCAAGGTCCTGCACTTGGACTTGGGAAATAAAAAAAATATTTTTTTTTTCCCGCCCCCCTTTTGTGGGCGTGGATTTTAAAAATGTTTTTAAGTAATGATAAAATTGTATTACTTAAGCTCAAAAAGTATAATAAATCAATTTTCAAACATTTATCGCAATGGTTTATGTGTCCCCCAATGATCCCTTCTGATCCCCCCCCCAAAAAAAAAACGCCCCTGCATTTTTTTTTTAATTTTTTTTTTTTATCTGTTGGAGGGTATTATAGATTCGGCACAGCCGAATTTAACACTCTCACTTGTTTTTTTTAAAACTTGGAAACTTTTTCAGAGATTAAAAAAACAAAATTAACTACTTTAAATAACTGTTACTACATTACGGTACTTTTTTGTTAAAATAACAAAACAACTGACTTTATAGTTGAAAACAACTAAGTTAGTTGAACTAACTACTGTAAAATAAACGAAAACTAACATGTAGTTACATACATAATTTTATGAGTGTAACATTATCAGCCTGATGTTGTTCCGATGATTATTCTCAGTGTTCCCATTTCAGTGGGTTTGGTTTGCAATAACTGACAAAACAAAAATTGAAATTACAAAATAATTACACTGTTGCCAAGTTGGAGGTTTTCCCGCTAAATCTATCGCTTTTTGTTTGGATTTAGCGGGGGAAAATTGGTTTTAGTGGGAACGGTGCTTTAGCGGGAAATTCTAGCGCTTTTTGTTTGGATTTAGTGGGGAAAATTTAGAGGTTTTTTCCAATTTTCCTTTTTTTTCAATCGAAAACGCCAAGTTGGTCGAATTTCAGCGCTATTTTTGTACTTATTTATAGTATCTATTGTGAATGATATCGGTTAATACCAAATTCGCATTCATTTTTTTAAACATGTTTAAGCACTTAAACATGTTTATGTACCTGTACAAGTTTAAATTTAAACATGTTTAAGTGTTTAAACATTTTTAAAAAAATGAATGCGAATTTGGTATAAGCTAATTCATCAATCAATTTTGTTTCGAACATTTTTATTCAAAATACCGTTAATTTTTAAATACACTCGGTAAAAATTATCAGCAACACTATTGTCAACTATTTTTCCCCAAAAACCTCTAAATTTAAAATTTTCCCGCTAAATTTTTTTCGGCGGTTTCTTGCGCGTTTTTAGTGAAAAGTCAATTTTATTGAAAAAAATAATTTGGAGGTTTTTTTTAAATTTTTCTTTTCTGTCAATCAAATATGCCAAGTTTTCGTTTTTCAACGCTTTTTTTCGTAATTTAGCGGGAGAATTTTAAATTTTCCCCGCTAAATTTTTTTTGGCGGTTTCTAGCGCTTTTATAGTGAAATTTAGAGGTTTTTGGTGAAAAATAGTTGACAACAGTGTTGCTGATAATTTTTACCGAGTGTATTTAAAAATTAACGGTATTTTGATGTGCTATAAAAATGTTCGAAACAAAATTGATTGATGAATTAGCTTAACCGAAATCATTCACAATAGATACTATAAATAAGTTTAGCTCACAATCATTCACAGTTAGTAATTGGTTTGTGAACCCACTAATTTAATTCAAACAGGAAATAAGTAACTCTAAATTGAATATGAACCCACGCAGAAATTGCCAGCGGGTACAAAAAATAAAGTATGTACCATAGATGGGAATTTTTAATTACCATTGAAATTTAATTACCATTGGTTGATATCAATGGTAATGAAAAAAAATTTCATTACCATTTAATGGTAATTAAATTTTTTTAATTGAAAAAATAATTACTAATGGTAATGAAATGCACCAATTGTTGAAAAACACCAATTATAATTGGTTTCAAAACCATTGGTTTGCACATTTTTGTTATTTTGAAAAGTTAAAAATTTAGACATCAAAGTATGTTTTTACAAAAAAAAATATGTAAATGTTAAAGACAAAAAACAAAACGCAAATAAAAATTTCAAATATTGTGTTATATAAAGGCAATCAACGTGTGTTTGGTTTATAAAATGTGAAAAACTATAACACCATATAACAAAAAACAACGGATATTTCCAAATATTAACGATTTTGACAATATTGTGACGACTTTAACTAATGGTAATTTTTTTTTTTAAATGATGCCATACCAATGGTAATTATTTTTTTTTAATTTTCATTAGTAATTAAATTGATAAATAATTTAATTGGTACAATTGATAGGTTAGGTTAGGTTGTAAGTGGCTGCTGACGTTTTACGTCAACACACGTAGACTCTGAGGTCCATTGTGATACCACGGGATCGTAATAGGTTTCCCTACTAGTCCCTGTCGTTAAACCAGTTTGAGCTTCTTATGAAACTCCTTAGATGTTGAATTTTGACATCCGACAAATCTGAAAGATCGTACAGCTCCCTAGATCCCAGTGAAGCAAGTCGCTGACCAGAAAGTGCCGGGCAATGGCAAATAAAGTGTTCGACAGTTTCCAACTCCTCTTCATCCATGCAACTTCGGCAAAAGTCATTCGACGGCACATTTAACCGCTCTGCGTGCTTCCCTATAAGACAGTGTCCGGTAATTATAGAAACCACCGTTGAAATCTCTCCTCTTGGAAGCGATATCAGCTCACTTGTGCGCCCCTGATTAAGAGAAGGCCAAATCAGTCGTGTTGTCTCACACGTCCATCCATTTGCCCATCTTTGATTAGTCTCCGTCGCAGAACAAAGCCGTAGGTTTTGCTTGCAAGTTTCTAGAGGCGTACCAACACATTCCAATTCTGTTGGAACCTGTAAGGTAGTTCCTAGTCTTGCAAGCTCATCGGCTTTGCAATTCCCTGGAATGTCTCTGTGCCCTGGGACCCATATGAGTCGTATGTTAAACTGCTTGGCCATCTCATTTAAAGACGTGCGGCAGTTAAGGGCAGATCTTGTTTTCAGAAACATTGAATCCAGGGACTTGACCGCGGCTTGACTGTCAGTATAGATGTTGACTGCGGTTGTAGACAAGACATTGCAGCTCAACCAGTCAGCCACTTCTTTTATTGCCAGCATCTCTGCCTGGTAAACACTGCAATGATCTGGCAATCTACGAGCCAGGCTCAACCCAAGCTCTTCCGAATAGACTCCAAAGCCCACTTGTTCGTGCAGCCTCGATCCATCTGTGTAAAAATTTATGGTAGCTCCACTACCCGGAGTATCCCCCATCCAAGACTCCCTGGATGGTATCATAGTGGTAAAGTGGCGCTCAAAGAGGCTCAAAGAGGGAGCACAGTCCACATTTTGTGGTATTGTTATCTTTTTCAAGATTGCGCTATGGCCACAATCACTGCTCCTCCATTGCAGCGTGCTATTAAGTCGAATTGCCGATGCAGCCGCATACTGCCTACCCAATATGTCCAAGGGTATCAGGTGAAGGAGGATTTCTAATGCAGCCGTAGGTGTAGTACGAAGAGCACCAGTGATGCACATTGACGCCATTCTCTGTACCTTCGTGATAAAGACAAAGTTCGCTTTTGTTTCCAAAGCAGGCCACCAGACAATGATTCCATACAGCAAAATTGGACGCACCACTGCTGTATAGATCCAATGAACGACTTGAGGGCTAAAACCCCATCGTTTTCCAATGGCCCTTTTACAGGAATACAAAGCAATCGTTGCTTTTCTCACCCGTTCCTCAATATTACGCCTGAAATTCAGCTTCCTATCTAGAAATACTCCAAGATACTTGGCTCCATCTGAGAAGGTGATTTCAGTACCGTCCAGAGAAATAGGATCAAAAGCAGGAATCTTATTTTTCCTTGTAAACAAAACAAGCTCTGTTTTACTAGGATTAACTCCTAGGCCACAGTCTCTTGCCCATTTAGACAGATCTTTCAGAGAACCCTGAAGAATGTCCCGCAATGTTGGCAGATGCTTCCCCTTTACCGCTATCGCGACATCGTCAGCATATGCGATAACATGACAACCACGTGCTTCTAGAGATAATAGCATTGAATTCAGTGCCAGGTTCCAAAGAAGCGGCGAAAGAACACCTCCTTGTGGTGTGCCCCTATTGACAAATCGAGATATGACGGACGCTCCCAATTCAGACGTTATACGTCTATTGGCAAGTAGGTTTTCCACCATTAAAACGATTTCACGCTTTACTCCCAGACCAGACAATGCCAATATTATCGATTCTGGAATGACATTATTAAAAGCCCCCTCAATATCAAGAAAGGCCACCATAGTGTACTCCTTTACCGAAAGCGATCTCTCGATGGTACCAACGAGCTCATGAAGAGCTGTTTCCGTTGATCGTCCCTTGCTGTATGCATGTTGCTTTGTCGAAAGCAACCTCGGGTCAATCACTCTACGCAAATATGAGTCTATCATTCGTTCCATTGTCTTTAACAAAAAAGAAGACAGACTAATTGGTCTGAAATCCTTCGGAGCTGTGTGGGAACTTTTCCCAGCCTTCGGGATAAATACGACTCTGGTATCCCTCCATTTTAAAGGAATATACGACCAGTTGATGCATGCTGTGTATAGATTATACAGCAACGGGGCTATATAGTCCAACACTTGCTGCAACTCAGCCGGGATTATACCATCAGGTCCCGGAGATTTATAGGGCCTGAAGCTTTTTATCGCCCAGATTAATGTTGGCATATTTATTATTTCCGAAGCAATTTCAGATGCTTGGGCGTCAGAACGTTCCAAAGCTTGAAACGGCGTCATGGAACTGCCCGGAAAATGCGTGTTTAAAAGGAGATCCAGCGACTCTCCACTGGAGGAAGACCACACCCCATTAGGATCTTTCAGGTATCCTAGGGTGCAAGGACAAGAAGCCAGAACCTTGCGCAGCCTGGATGCCTCAGAAACGTCTTCTATGTTTCCACAGAAGTTTTTCCAAGAATCACATTTGGCATTTCTGATCATCTTTTTATAACTCTTAAGTTGCAGCCTGTATGCAGACCAGTCCTCGTCCGCTCTTGAAAATTTAGCCTTATTAAAGAGCTTTCTGCAGGAATCTGCTCGTCTGCAACTCATTTGACCACCAAGGTGGCTTTTTTTTCCCTCTAGGCTTTGCAGAAGGGCAAGACGCATCCAGGCACCTATTACAAACATTTGTTATATGGTCAACCAGACAGTCAATTTCCGCTAAAATATGCGGTTCAGATAGGGGTACTTCATCCAAAAGCAAAGAAAAAGTCTCCCTATATTTCACCCAGTTTGTTCTTCTCAGATTTCTAGAGACTGTCTCAACCGGGGCACGCTCCCTGAGTAAAAACTCAATGTACCGATGATCTGAGAAAGAATGCTCTTCCAAAACTCTCCAGTCATCAATTCTATCAGACAATGTATCTGATACAAGTGTTACGTCAAGAACCTCTTGCCGCGTACTTGTAACGAAAGTTGGTTCACTACCCTTGTTACAAATATACAGGTTAGTGCTTAACAAAAACTCCAAAAGTGATTCGCCTCTATCATTTGTGTCTGTACTACCCCATATCGAATGATGTGCATTAGCATCACAGCACACTAGTAACTGGTGTCCCCTAGATTCAGACTCCCGAATCAGACCGCCAACCTTCTCCGGGGGTATTGGCCCCGGATTAGGAAAATACGCAGAGGCGAGCCAAATAGATTTCCCATGAAGCTCTAAGCTAGCCGCTGTAACATCCATATCACTAAAAGTTGATAAAAAGAATATATTTAAGCCATTTTTCGCCAAGATGCAGGCTCTTGGTGAGCCCTCACCTTTGGCAACCATCAACTTAAACCCAGGGGTCTTCAATCCGCAAACCCTGCCACCCCGCACCCAGGGCTCTTGGATAAAAACCAAGTCAACTGCTCCTGTCGTCAGGCGCAGCAATAGTGCAGCTGAGGCTGCCTTACAGTGATGGAGGTTTATTTGTAGGAACCGCAACATCTTGCTTTTTTTCCACCATCCTTTCCACCACCGTGTTATTGGCTTCATCCTCCGTGTTATCATAGAGGTCGCATTCGTCCCCAGATTCGGTGTCGAATAAGCCAGATATGTGTCCCATCTGTTCTGAATCGGAGGCAACAGAACTCTCCGAATTCCTCACTGCATGGGCCTCGTCCTGAATGTCACCCATAGTGGCATCAGCTTTATCCTCCGTGCCATCACAGAGGTCGCATTCGTTACCAGATTCGGTTTCGAAAATGCCAGATGCATCTCCCATCAGCCTAGAATCGGTCAGCTGAATATCAACCTTTTCCAGATTCTCCTCCCCAGCCGACTCTGCCACTGGCTTGTCTGCTTCCAAAATAGGCTTCTGGTCGCCCTTGTAGACATTGACTCTTATATGAAAAAAGCCAAATCTAATAATGCCGTCAGTCCTGGCTAAAAGCGGAAGCGATTCCTCATTAACCAAGACCACTGCTTGACGACGAGCGCCCTCCATCTCACCCAATCTGGCAATTTGCCAATTCTGAGTTGGAAGGTCAGGATTGCAGACTTTTATCATCTTTAGAATCACCGCAGTGTCACTTGTAGCCATTGGGATCCATGCATGAGCTCTGGGTTGCGAGGGGATATCATGTTTTTCCACAACGTCCAGTCTGGCTCCAGGCCATAACTCTCCCACTTGGCTAATGGCAACCTTAAACACGGCTGCGGATCTTTCGTTTCCAAAAGCAACGAGTTTTACTCGCCCCTGATACCAACCTGCGTTGACAGTAGTAGGGAGAAAATCAGGCATACTCTCAAGAAGCCTATAGTAGATTTCATTTAGTTTAGTTTCAACTAAACTCCACTTGTCCCTTGGAATACTACAATCCCCATTTTGCCTGTTTATCACAGCCCTAACGAAGTTACCTTTCACCACTTCACTAAAAGACTGAGTCCAGACGTTGCCGGTCACCTTAGATCTTTTAGGTAAAGGTTTCTCGTCGGGCGAGCGCAACCTTTTACCAGACTTCGATGACGAGGCCGAAACAGCGCTCTGTTTGTCAGATGCGCGCATTGCCGAAAGTTTGTCCTGTTCTTCAATGACTCCTTTCGCCCATGATAGCGACGCCTTCTCACGTTCGGAGAGCTTCGTTCCATCGAGTTGGCTTAGTCTGTTAATTATTTTCAAACAAAGCCTTCTCTGGTTGTGCCTGACCTTTGACCTTTGTACAATTGATACAACTAATGGTAATGAAAAAAATTTCATTACCATTGACATCAATCAAATGGTAATTAAACCATCAATTAATTGGTCCCTTTAATTAATTAGTCCCATCTATGGTATGTACTGCCAAAGCACTTATTTTTTGTAAAATGGAACGTTTGGCCAGCGCTTCAAATTACAATCTTAAAAGTGCTTTGGCAGTACTTTTGTACAATTTATGTTACAAGATTATTTTATATTTTTAAATTTATTAAATTTTACTTTATGTCCGGGACTTCGAAAAGGTTCCAAAATTTTTTTTCAAAATTTATAAAAAATTCTTTTTTTAAAAATCATTTTTGAAAAAAAAACGCAAAAAATGTGTGGGACTAAGAAAATTTTAAAATTTTGTTCGTTATTACATTTTTTGGTTTAAAATCCTGCACTCAAAAAATTATGACGGTAGAATCCACTACAAAAGACAGTTAAAACTACTACATTTGTTATTATATTTTGTTTATGGCCAATATTTTGTTAATTATTAAGTTTGAGATTATCTCACGGGCTACTAATTTGTTGTTGTTTAGGCGTCCACTACATTTTACGGTAAAATCAACCAAAAATTGTTGTTGTTTTTAACTATTGATTAACAACTACAAAAAACTGTAAAAACTACATCAAATTACAGTTGTTTTGTCTGAATTTTTTTATTAACAAAAAAAAACTTCTAAACGTCAAAAACGGTTAAAATTATTTGGAAATAATTCCTGCACATCTGTTTTTCTAAAAATTTCTAGAAAATTATAATTTTTTTTATAGACCAAAATCAACTACATAAAACAACTGTTACTACAATGTCGTCATTTTTTTGTATTTGTTTTTTAAAACGACTACAAAGAACAGTTGTTTGATATTTTGCATGCAAAAACAACTGAAATTGTAGTTGAAAAACACAACTACTACTTACTACACAAATGACCGTCATGTAGTAACTGCAATAATTTTCTAAGTGTGGGAAAATACTTTATTTATGTGGAAATGGAAGTATTTGTCCAGTACTTCAAGAAATTGAAGTGCTTTAAAGTTTTAATTTTTCAAATTTTGTATTTGAAGCGCTGCTACAACGATATATATTTGGGTTTTAAGGTACTTTGCCAGCGCTTTAAGAACCTACGGCACTTTGTTGCCACTTTTCTGCCTGCACTGAAAAAAAACTTTACCATTTTTAAAGCATGTTGTACTTAATTTAAAAAAAGAAGGGTATGCGAGGGCTCCAAAGATATTAATTCTTCTTCCAAGTATATTTTTTCCTAAAACATAGTAATGTATTTACTTAAATATATCTTAAAAGTAAGTAAAATTGTACTTAATATAAGTTTAATTGTTTTTATCCACAGGAAAAATATTTTTTTAAAATAAGTAAAAATTTCCTTAATCTTACGGATTCTCTGGACCCTATGGAGTCCCAATGTGGGCCCCACGGGCCCCCAATATATGGGGTCCGCCCATGAGTATGTGCGTACACTATTATAGGGTCACTATGGATTTTGATCCAAAATTTTGGTCAGAATCGCTCTATCTAACTTAGTTTTCGAGATATGGGAATGGGGTCTTGATAAATTTGATCATGAAATAACTCGAAAACTATAACTCGGAGGGCTTTGGGGTCTTCAGCGGTCTTATTCTACAAGTTAAGGACTACAAAAATGCCTTTAGAACTTTTTTCGTATCTGCAGTATTTGCAGAGTTATAGGCATTTGAAAATTCCGCGAAAATCGAAATTTGGATTTAAAGTTAGGGTCTCATGGGGTCTCCAGATGGGCCCCCAGATGTGGTCCCCAAAATACCTAAAGTATTTTTTCCTTAAGTTAAGTAAATTCTTTCTTAAACTGATGAAGATATGGATTCAAATAAAGTCAATGAAATCAATAAAATAAAGATTACTTTTTTCTTAAATTAAAACAAAAATTAATTAAATTAAAGAAAATGCGTTTTGAAATTAAAGATTAGTACTTATTTGATTGAAGGTCTTGAAAATGTCTATACTATTTTTAAGTAAGTTACGTACTTATTTATTTTTTTTGCACACAATTTAAATTTTTTTCTTTTAAGTAAAACTAAATTTTTTATTAAACCCTTATTTTCTTAAATGCAATCAATTCGCCATAAACGTAAAGAATATTTAACTTAATTTAAAAAAACAAATTAAGGAAAGCTCTTGTGCTTTTTCAAGTATTTGCATGTACTATATTTAAGTTTATTTTCTTTGTTTTAAGTAAAACCACCTTATATTAAGATAAGTTGAAGTAAATTCAAAAAAATTTGTTTACTTAAATTAATAACAGTGTTTATTTAATTTCAGTATAGTTATTTTTTTCAGTGTGGGAATTCAATTTAAACTAATAAAATTTACATAAATCTATTCCAGCAATCCGAAAACCAACATCCCAACATACCTCAAGCAGTGGATCTACTGCCATTAAGAGACCATGTTCAAAACAAAAATTCATTTACAATCGCCCACGACCCGATATGCTACAAAGTATTTTGCGTTCGAAAGCAAATCCTGAATATAATTCACGACGTCTCTGGTATGAACTAAATATGCCAGAGTGTACAAGTGAAATATTAGATGGAAAAATGCTATCAACCAGTATACCTGACAGTCTACTATGTCATACCAAAGAAATGCGTTCCAAGCGCAGAGTACAGGCCAAAAAGAAAGAAAGTAAGTGTTGGAAGGAACAACAGTCATTTTAGAAAATATGTATGGCATGGTTAGAATTTGTTACACATGATTACACATTAATGGAATTCAATGTTTTACCATTATTTGTAACATGCCACTCTCCATTTTTATCATTCTTTTTTTTGTACATATTTTAGGACGACCTTCTTACATGCAAATGCGTTTGGAACGAGAAAACTTTCGCAAAAAGTTAGTCGAATTAATTGCCCGTAAAGATGATGAAGATGCTGCTGCTGATGATGATGATGGTAATGGTGTAGGCACTGCTGCCATTGATTTGGATGCTGAATTTCCCAATAAGGAAGAAAAGGAAGTTTTACGTTATTACTATTATATTAAACATGGCATTGATACCATACATGTATCACCAATGAGTAAAAAAGTCTTAAATAGGTGAGTTGACGACAGTCCTTTTGTGTTTTGTGTTGTAAATGAAAGACAAAAGTTTTGTTAACTTTTAATAGTTTAATTGCTTCTTCATTTACCCTCCCTCTCTTAATTTTTTCTCTCATCAACATTATAGAATTAAAAGTCAAATTCCAGATATTTTAAATAAATGGTCCATGGCTTTAAATGAAAATATTGATGAAATTAAATCCGATTATATTTTTGCCATGAAAAAGGCAGTCGTTGATTTTGTTTTACAAAATTCTTTAACAAATTTAAAAAGAGGAACAAAATTGGAATTGACTGCTGAACGAAAAGAAGCGAATAGTATGTTTAATCGTTGGAGATATCGGTAAGTGAGAAACAAATTTTAACATGATAATGTTTTTAGGCTTGTGCTTAGTTTTAAAAGTCATGCAGGACACCACCTCGGTTTGACTATATAAGCTATCGAATAAAAGAAAAAAAAAATAAGAATTACTGTTGCAATTTTCTTAAAACCAAAAAGGTTCGTAGCTTGGATAATAATTCACCTACTGGTGAATAAAAAAAATTCACCAGCTGTTTAATAAAATGTAACATAGGTTTTGTTTTTTAAAATTTGTGTGCTCGGAAACCGTAAGTCGTAAGAAAAAACTAATAAAAATAATATTGTATATAAAAATATGAAGTGTCCTGGGAAGGACACCATGGATTTCCAAAATGAAAATTTTGTATTAAAGCTTAGAATGTCCTTTTAACGCTGTCAAAATTTCAGAGAGAGGTTTTTTCGTATTGTTGAGCAATTAATTTTTAAAGTTTGTTAGATCGCTAAATATTTGATTTTTTTCAAAATTTTGGCAAAAAACCAAAAATTTATCTGTATCACCAATTTTAAAAATTTATTGCTCGACAACGCGAAAAAACACCTCCCTGAAATTTTAACAGCGTTAAAAGGACAGTCTAGACTTTAATAAAAAAATTTGGTTTTGGAAATCCATGGTGTCCTTGATAGGATAAAAGGACGTTATAATATTGTTTTAAAAAATTTTTGTTACATTTTTTTTTGAAATTTTTTTTTGGTTTCTAAATTTAAAATCTCCATAATTTTATCAACAATATTGTCACAGAAAGTTTTTTCGTACAACTTACAGTTTTCGCGTAAAAAAGCACAAAAAAAATGTCTAGAGCCAACTGTTTGATTTTTTGCAAAAATTTTGAAAAAAATCAAAATTTAAATCTTCATTATTTTATGTATATATTTATTTATTTTTATATATATACATATATTTTTATATTGTTCTTCACGGTGCCCTGGATAGGATTTAAATAAAATGTTGGTGTTACTCCAATTTTTAAGTGGATTATGTTTTTAGAAGATAAAAGAAAGAAAATGAGCCAAAAAAGAAAAAAAAGTACTAGGCGCTTTTTTTTGGCGGGCAAAAAGATGAATTTCAAAAAAAAAAAAGAATTTATTCTTTCAAATGCATTAAAATTCATTACGGATGTAAATTCATTACATATTTACTTATAAGTGAGATTTAGATATATATGTAACATATTTTTCCAGATATGAGACTTAAAAGAATAATTTCACTATTAATTGAAACTAAATGGAATATGTCCTTGTAATTTTTTTATAAATGTAAGTTCTTAAAAGTTTTCAATGTACTACTCAGACGGACAGCAGAACACAAAGTTGCCTCAGTTTAGACCTTAGTGAGTCATATAATTTTAAAAGAATTAATACTTTTTTGTTAAAAATGTTTTTTCAAAACTAAGAAAAATCAGAAAACTATAGTAAAAATCATCAAAAATGTGTTTGCAATGCCTAAGGAAGAGTAAAATAAAGTAAATAGTTTAAAAAGGGATACAGAAAGTGGTTATTTGTTTATTGCGAAACTTATTGATGGACTTAATATCCTTTTTTAATTTTGTTTATTTCGCCAAAAATCCATTGTAAATTTTGTTTGTATTGTTGGGGTAACTTCCCCCCTTCAAAATCTAGAAACAGGATCAATATTAAATGTGAAGTAACTGCTAGAGTTAAAATTTTCATTAAATTAAAGAAGAAATTTTATTTAGTCTTACTAAATAGTGAAATTATTCTTTTAAGTCTCATATCTGAAAAAATATGTCACATATATATTTAAATCTCACTGACAAGTGAATATGTGATGAATTTACATCTGTATAAAAAAGTTTTAATGCATTTGAAAGAATTAATTCTTTTTTGTTTTTTTGAAATTCATCTTTTTGCCCGCCAAAAAAAAAAGCGCCTAGTACTTTTTTTTCTTTTTTGGCTCATTTTCTTTATTTTATAGTCCAAAAACATAATCCGCTTAAAAATTGGAGTAACACCAAAATTTTATTTAAATCCTCTCCAGGGCACCGTGTCTTATAAGTTTTTTCGTACGACTTATGGTTTCCGAGTAAAAACGCACCAAAAAATTTTCCAGCAAAAGCGGTCCAGTGGTTCAAAAGTAATTTCGGCGAGGATTTTTTACGAATTTACATGTTAAAAAACACGCTAACTTTTGAAAGATAACTCTGAGGATACTGAAGCTTGGCACATATATTTTTCGTTCCCCTGGCCTGGTTGGCGTTGAATTTCAGAAACATCAGTTTAGTCTTTCAGAAGTTATAAGCAAACCATTAATTTCAGATTGGTTTTACCTTAAATTCACGTGTTAAAAAAAATGTTAAACAAGCTTTAAAAACGTTTCAAAAATATTTGTACACTAAAAAAAAATACACTTAAAAAAAATTTAGTCAATTTTTGAATATGATAATGTTTTTAGGCTGGTGTCTAATTTTAAAAAAGTTGCAGGACACCACCCCAGTTTGACTATATAAGCTAACAATTAACAAAAAAGAAAGAATAACTGTTTTCATTTTCTTAAAACCAAACATTTTAGTAACTTGGGTTTGTAGCTTGAATAATAATTCACCTCGTGGTGAATAAAAAATATTCACCAGCTGGTGAATAAAAAGTATAATTATTTTTCATCAAAATTTTTTTCCATCAATATTTTTTTTTTTAAACATTTTTTTTTCCAAATTTCAATATTTTTTTTCATTAAAATATTCATTAATATTTTTCATCAGTATTTTTTTTCATCAATATTTTTTTTTCATCAACATTTTTTTTCCAATTTTTTTAATACATATTTTGGGCGCTATGAAAAAACCCCCAATGAAATATCCCCCAAACAGATAAATGAAAAAATCCCCCAAAAAAAAGCTAAAATATTATTTGGGGATTTTTTCATTTATTTTGGGGTTGTTTCATTATTGATTTTGGGGTTTTGTTCATTATGAAACAAGCCCCAA
This sequence comes from Pegoplata infirma, assembly GCA_963921195.1. Classification (NCBI taxonomy): domain Eukaryota; kingdom Metazoa; phylum Arthropoda; class Insecta; order Diptera; family Anthomyiidae; genus Pegoplata; species Pegoplata infirma. The sequence continues at coordinate 50,953,932 of OY992537.1, read as the reverse complement.
ATGAAAAAGGAAATAAAAAAAGGCGTACGGATATAGCGCTCAAGGTCTTATCGCCCAAAACCGTAAATGTCATATCGCCCAAGCTGCGACATATAGCCCAAAATGATAGGTCTAAAAATGTTATTTCTCCCAAAACAAAGTTGTCAAAAAGTCCAAAATATTTCGAAATGTTGAAATTACGACTTCTATGATTTGTTTTTTTTTTGTAATAAAGTTATTCTGCGTAGCCTGCCATCGGCCGGGTTTTGGGATTACATACTCCATGCATTAAACCCACCCTCTCTGCAAACCAAAGCTATTTTGGTTATCAGGCCTTTTTGAGGCATAACAAATTTAATAGCGTAAAGGCCTGCTACCCTAGAAAACTTTACTCTGCGGAGAGGGTGGGTTTAATGCATGGAGTTTGTAATCCCTAAGCCCAACCGAAGGCCGGCTACGCATAAAAACTTTAAAATATTAAAAATGTTTAAAAAAAACAATATTGGTGAGTTCTAGGGCGCTATGTCCGTACGCCATAAAGTGATCTAAATTTTTTTGGGCTTAATTTATTTTTTTTTAATAATTTTAATGGGGGTTTTTCATATGTTTATTTGAGAAATATTGCATTATGAAATAAACCCCAAAATTTGGTGTTTATTTCATTTTTATTTGGGGGTAATTGCATTTATTTTGGGTGTAATTTCATTATTTTTCTTTGGGGCTTGTTTCATTTTCTTTGGGGGTAATTTCATTGGGGTTTTTTTCATTTTCCTATTTGGGGGTAATTTCATTGGGGGTTTTTTCATAGCGCCCATATTTTGTTCAATATTTTTTTTGTTTTCATAAAAAATTTTCTTATCGATATTTTTTTTTCATGAAATATTTTTTTTATCAATAATCTTTTTTCATTAAAAACTGTTTTTCACCAAAAACCCTTTTTATCTACAAACACAGACAAACAGATGAATGGATATCCCTAGAATGTCTTAGAAACCTTTACGGATTAATAATATATAAACATAATGGGGTCCTCGACCGATAATTTACTTTGAAAAGAACATCTATTTATACAGCAAAACATTATCATGATTCTATGGTTTGGGCAAGAATGCAAACTTCGCAGGCATTTTTTTTACACAAAATGACAAAACAAAGTTTTTTATTCCAAATAAAATATTTCTAATCAAAATTGTTAAATTTTTTCACGCTAGAAAATTTGTTATTACTTAAAACAGGCATAGTGGAGGGTATTCATGAATTCGGCCAAGTCGAATTTAACTTTTCTACTTGTTTTCGTTAGTTTCGTATAATTACGAACAATTTTACAACATTACGAAAGATTTTACAAAATTACAAAAGATTTTAAAAGTTTTTCGTAATGTGTAGTAAATTTTTGAAAAAAAAAAGATTTTTTTTCCATCAACTTTTTTACCAGCTGGTAAATAAAAAGTAACATAATTATTTTTCATCAACATTTTTTTTCATCAATATTTTTTTCCATCGATTTTTTTTCTATAATTTTTTTTTTTTTTCAAAAAAATGTTGCTTTTCATAAAACTTTTTTTCATCAAACATTTTTTTTTTCATTAAAAAATGGCTTATTAAAATAAAACACTGTGCGTCGTTGCGTATGATTGTTATTTAAAAACAATTACAAAATTAAGTATACGCCAGTTATCAAGTAATTATAATTATAATAATAGTTCACCAGCTTCAAATGCGTGTAAAAAAATCTAGATCCTAACTAAAAAAAAAAACATTGATGGTTTTGTTATAGAAAATGTCAACTTTCTTGTTTTCATCGCATTCCGATTTTGGTTGTTGCACTGTGTTATTATTTCCTATAGAATTTATATTGCCAATTATGGAATTATTTGTGATCACCCAAAAATTAAACAATTTTCAAAAGTCAGGAAAAATTTTAAACTTTTGTTATCCTTTTGTAATGCATCAATCAACAAAAAAAATTTATAATTTAACTGCGTATGTGGGATTAATGTTAAGAAAATCCCATCACAAGAAGTTATTTCGTTATTTATATTTTTATGATAACTGAATTATAACAATATGTATTTTTAAAAATAAAAAAATAAATTATATCCTTAGAGCATAAAAAGCAGTGAATAAAAATCAAGTGTGTAACAACAAAAATATTTTTTTTTTTGATTTTTTTGTAAAAGGAAACGAATTTGACTCAATCAAATTTTCGTCTTATAAAATAAACCATGCATAAGTTATACATATAAATATGTATAAATTTATGGGATATGAAAAGCTTACAATAAACCGAAAATTTCATATAGCAAAAGTATAAGGATTTTTTTCTTTTTTAAATTTTAGGTTGGTTGGCAAAGTAATCTAGACATAATAGATGGAGAAGTGCTACACAACCACATCAACAAAAAAAAAAATTTAAAAATGTTTTTGTAAAATATACATTAGACCGCCATTTTTTTGTGTTTAGAAACACTTTTAAATTTGCGATGACTAAACTCAAAGAAAAAGCTTTTTCATATTGATGAATTGTTACATTAAAATAAAAAAATGTTACATCACTTTTTGTCCAATTTAACTTATGATCAATATGATGATGCAGTGTCATCAATATGATGCAACCTATTCCTCAATTTTGATGACACATTTTCATTAATGTTTCAAAACAATGTGTCAACAAAATGGACGAAACAGTGTCGTTATATTGGATGAAAATTAATGAAACATTTCATCATATTGATGTAACTGTTCATCAATATGATAAGTTATACACCAATATATTATAATAATATATTATGCTGATTAATTTTTATTAAAATAAAAACTGTCGTGATCAAACTAACAAGGGAGGTCTTTCAGAGGGCACCCACCGATTGTTCTGAAACTTGCATATGGGAATGAGGGGAGAAAAATAAGAGTTACCTGATTAAAAAAATTCCGATTAATTTTTATTAAAAAATAAAAATTGTTTTATTCGACCTTTAAAATATTATTTTTGAGTAGGTTTATTCTAGCTCGAGGTCATTATTTCCTTCGTCTAATTAAAACTAAATATTCTCATACAATATTTTTCAAGAAAATTATTTTCTGTTTAAAATTTATTTTTGTTGGTAATTTTTTGCCTGATTAAGCTTAAATTAAGTTTAAATGAAAGTTTGTCTCAAGCTCTATGAAATAACCAATGAAAAAAGTTTCGAGATTTAAAAAAAAAACAATTTTTTTGAACGTAGAAAAAACCGAAATTTTTGGAAATTTTTTGCCAGAATTCAAATGGCGATATTTCAAAAACCGTTTAACCGATTTCGGAAATTTTTTGATATTTGTATTCAGTTTGCCAAAATTACTAAAAACAAGGTATCGTAAGAATTTTTTGTTATGTTTTAATTTTCTAAAAAATTCAATATTTTGGTGGAAATTTTCAAAACCCCAAAACTTTAATCGTAGGGCGATATGGGTTAAAATGAGCGGATTTGACTCAAATTATGTTTAATTGTATGATCATCTCAAGCTCTACAGAAGAAAGAAATTTTAAGATTTTTTTAAAAACTTCTTGAACGCAGGAAAAACCCCACCATTTTTGTTGCAAATTTTATAAATTGTTCGATCGATTTAAATTTTTTTTTGATATTCGTGTTCAACGCATTAAAGTTAATAAAAACAAGTAAAAAAGTTAAATTCGGCCTTTCAGAATGTATAGATACCCTCCACAATATAAAAAAAGATATTTTGCGAAAAAAAAATTCTTTTGAAAAAAAAAATTCGCGGAAAAAAATTTTTGGTGAAAAAAAAATTCCGCGATTTTTTTTTTGTAAAAAATAGGTTTGAACTTGTAAAAATACCACTCTGTGTCCAATTCTGTTCACATATGCCAACCAGCAGCCAATTTAAAGCATTTTTAGGATATGTAGAATGTACTACAATTTTCGAGGTGTTCTTACATTTTTGTTCATAACTTCTGAACCGATTTCGCTCAAATGCAATACCAAACAACTTAGGACAACAACAAGTAAATGTGCTAAGTCTCAGTCTTATACACTCAAAATAATTCTGCAGTAAAAATATTAGTAAGTGATTTGGTACCAAAATCTACTAATAAGTTACTAATTACCAGTAGTACGGTAGTTTTTTAGTATCTTCAAAGTACTAAAATTAGTAATTTTTACTGGTTTTGAATAATATTAGTAAAAAATTTTAGTATTGATTACCAACGCCTGCACTAGATCATTTTGGACTAAAAAATTAGTTCATTAGTAAAATTTTTAGTATTGAATACCCACGTTTTTTTTTGGGTGTATGTTTAATACTTTGGCCGTGATCACCATTTCCACAGACGGACATCGCTATAATGTCTTAGAATCGATCACTGATCAATAATATATGGGGCATTCCATGTCAAATCGGACACTTTGAATTTTTTTTTTTTAGATTTTCCCAATTTGTTTACAGTTTTTAGTACCCTTCGAAAACTCCTTCGTGGTAAATTTTCAGATTTTTTTGATGACCCGTTCAAAAGATATCGAATTTTTAAAAATTTGTAGTTTGATCCTTTACTCAAACTTATTTTACTTATAACTTCTTCAATAATGGTCCAAATTTCAGTTTTTTTTTTCAAAATTTTTGTATTTTTACGTACTTTAAAAAAAAAATCCCAAAAAATTCTTAAAGGCGCTCTAGCATGCGATTTTTAAGTTTTAAAATTTAAATCTCATTTTTGAAAATGTTTGTACTCTTCGATTTTTTTGAAATTTTTTTGTGTAAAACTTCTATCGATTCTACAATTTTTTTGCCCAGGAAGATCGTGGGATAACGATTATTACTATTTTTAAATTTTTTTGAAAAAATTTTATTGTAATTCTCCAATCTTAAAATCATTAATTTTTATGTCTTAACATTTCTTTGGAACAAACTAATTCCCTATCTCCAATTTCTAATGGGGCTCCCACACAAAACGACATTTTTTAAAATTTGCTTCAACCGCTCTAACTGCCCTAATAGTGCCCTTAAAGCAACAATATGTATGACCGACCTACAATATTTTTTTAGTCCAAACATTTTCTCTGAACACACCTTCCCTCTATCCCTAATTGTTAAGGCGTTCCCCATACAATTTTTTTTATTTTTTGTAAATTTGTTTTATTTAATCAGCTTCCGGTGCAATGGTGCGTCCGAGAGGGGTCATTATTGAGACCGACCCCCATCAAATAACAAAAAACAAACTGAATTAGTTAATTTTTTTTCTTATTTTTCAAATAAAAAAAATGTTATTGGTGACACCTCTTCATCATATTGATGACACACACGTTACATTGGACGAAAAATGATTTCATCATATTGATGTAAATTTTCATCAATATGAAGAAGCTTTTTCCCTGAGCGTAAGACATATATTTTTTTAAATTTTCAAAAATCGAAAACTTTGATATCCGGGTTAGTTTATCCGATTGGCCTCAATTTTTTACCACATTAGTTTTAGTCCTGGTAGATTAAAAAATTGCCCGGACGTTCAAAATCGGAAGAAAAACTTTTTTGTCATACAAAAAAATGCCGGTATAATACGAAATACTTATGTCTGTAAGTATAAAAAAAAACTAAAAGAAAGAAACTTTTGAAAAAAGCTAAGGAAGCATAAAGCGTAGAAAAAATAGAAAATTAAGCGTAAAAAGTTAACCGCACATTGACTTTACTAGAGAGTTGTAGAGAAAAAAAAGTAATAGTGCTATATTCGGCTGTACCGACTCTTATATGCCCTTCCCTCTATTATAATTTTAGGAATAAAAACATTTTGGAAATGACAGTTTCTTTAATTTTGGAATATTTTTTTTCCAATAATATAGCAGTCTGTCCAATCAGCTGAGGTGAGCAGGTGCAGTTTTTTTAATTTTTTTTACCTTGAAGCTCTGTCCATTCAGCGAATAAATTTTTTTATGGTTTGTCAGGACCTAAATACAATTCATCAATGACACTTTTTTAAACAGGGGGTTACCGAATTACGGTTTAAAATGTAACAAATATATTGATAAACTGTGTTCCTTTTTAGGGGAATGCAATAGAAATAATCCTCTTCTTAATGTTTATCCAGCTGGGGGATAGAAAAATATTTTCTTCGTTAACTTGTTTTGAGTTGGTTTATAAAAGTTTTTTTTTTTTTTGTAACTAAAGTCATTTGTTAGCAGGACTTGTTTTTGACACTTACCTAAACAAATTATACATACATATATTACATACACTCAAAATAATTCTACAGTAAAAAAATTAGTAAGTGCGTTGGTAATCCAAATCTACTAATAAGTTACCAATTACCAGTATTACAGTAGTTTTTTTAGTATCTTAAAAGTGCTAAAATTAGTATTTCTTACTGTTTATGAGTAATTTTTGTTGGTAGTCGGTTGTACTAATTTTTTTACTATTTTTAGTTCATAAAAGTACTAATATACAGTAATTTATTAGGTTTTTAATTTTTTTTGTTAGTAATAATTCCGTAAGGGGGCGCTTGTTTACAAGCAGAGCTACCAACTGTTTTTGCTGCAAAATCGTTAAATTTGAATTCAGTGTTGCCATTATGTTACATTTTGGGTAAGTGCTGGTGCTTTTTTGGTTTTGCCGTTTTTTAAATACGCGTTTTTAAAAATAAGGTGTTTATGGTGTTTTTTTCTATTTTTTTTAATTTGTGATTTTTATATTATCAATAGATTTTGCTGAAATTTGAAAGTTAAGCCCAGACCTAATGAAATTTGGAAAATTTTATCCATGTTTGGACCTTGGCCTCATACAAACAACCCCTTTAAATTTGAATTAAGTGACTCTAACAATTAATTTAAATTGTGCCGAAGAGGAACTTACGGTGGTGGCGAAACGCCCCATTTGCTTACAGACGGCGGCGTTTGCTCTCAATCGTCGGCTTATTTAAATTTTTGGTTATGGAGTTGTATTTTTGTAATGACGCAATCAAAATATGTATTTTTGATAAAGTTAAATAAAGAAAATTGGGGTTTATTTTCGTAAAAATTTCAATACAGTTTATTGTTTTTACAAAACCAATTTACACAGAATTTTGAACAACGCTATGCGTTGTGATGGAATGTGATTTCATCTTAGGTGTGAATTAGGTATAAGTTCATGTAGTGTGAACGTGGCCTTACTCTATACAGGATTAATGATTTTTTTGGGATAAGACTAAAAATAATGCATGAACCTTCGTAATGCATGAAAAATAAAAAAAAAAAATATGGCCTATGGGAAGCGGTAGGGAACAACTAGTACATATTTTTCCATTTTTTGTGGCTATGCATTACATGGTAATGCATACTGTTACTCCCTGTAGATTTAGTCGCCGATATTCAGTTAAAAGAAGCATATTTCTCTCAAAATTGTATTATATGTGTTTTTTCCAGTAATTAAAGATTTTAAAAAAATATCCAATCGGTCCATGTTTGGACTTTCCTACTTGTATTTGTGTAAAAACTTTTTGGTACATATTTTCTAATTTTTTTTTTACAACTACGTATTTTTTTAAATGTTTAATGACTGTTGTTTTTTTAAACAATTTTGTTTACTGTCAAAATCCAAATCCGGCGACCAAATTTGTCTATCACGTCAGGATTTTGAGTAATTCGCGGTTAAAGTGCCGAAAAAGGGCATTTTTGACCCTTTTTATATTTTTTTATTTTTTATATTTTTTTTATATGCCCAACAAACTGGTAAACATTTTTTTGAGAATTTACAAATAAGGACTTTTGGCCGGAAATCGATCTGTCTGGCCCTCTGTGCATTCCATTAAAGCAGTTCTGTGGCTTGATAATTGAATGTAATAAAAAAAGTTTGTTTAAAATTTAATGTTAACCATTATCTTAATATTACTTGAGTAATATGAATGTAATATTATTTTTACTTTTGATTGTATCAGCTAATTTATTGAATTTATAATAAAAACAAATATTTTTATTTTTTTTTTTGCTTTTTATCCTTTTTACCTTAAAAACACATTTTCAAATTTTTTTTTTAATATTCTCTCTTTTCTTGGCGCTGATTTTTGTTTGGTAAATTTTTACCCTTTTCCTACGATTTTTGCGTTTTTTTTTCATATTGATAATGGCAACACTGTTTTTATTAGCGATCATTTGCTCCTTCACAATTCAGCAGCAAGCAGCAGACAGCAAAAATTAAGAGTAGACTATTTAATTATAATTTCACTAAAATGCCATATTTTTTATTTCTTAACATTGCAAAAGCACACATCAAGTTCCAAATACAATAAGTACAGCTTTTATAAATTTATAATTTATAATTAAACAGGCACTTTATATTTTTTGCCGTCTGCTGCTTGCTGCTGCAGTGTGTGCGAACACTACGTTTGCTCGCATTAACTGCAGTGCTACCAACTGTTTTTTCTGTTTGTTTAGTGCGAAAAAGAATTAGAAAAAGTAACAACGCGATACCCACTCACGGAGTGTTTATAAAAAAAAAATGTGTTACATTTATTTAATTAAATTGTGTTAAAGTAATTATATATAAATGTTTTTTATTTAAATGTGTTTATAATAAAATTAATATGCATTAATAATAAAACTACGTCAGTTTTTTTTAAATCGTTTTTTATTTCAATGATTGTGTAAGAAAAAAATTCAAGCTGAAGAAGAATATGGATACACACACGAATACAAAAAAAAAAATGTAGGTATAAAAAAGCGCCCTCTGTAGTAAAATGTTTGTATATACATTTGAACATGTATTGAGAATATATTATTTCTTTCTTATATTTTTAGCAATCGTTTACGTGGTACAATGAACGCTACATTTTTTTAAACAGCTTAAGAAGACATGTAATTAAGTATATCTTATAACCGAAGTGAAATAATAAAATAAAAAACCGAAGTGAAATAAAATCATTTATATATAATATTTTTCTGACTTTTATTTATTAAAATTGATTTAGGTAGTAATATTAATCACTAAAATTAGTAATTTTATTTACTAAAATTAGTAGTTTTATTTACTAAATAGGACAAAAATTTTAAATATTTATGATTTTTTTAGTAGTAAATTGCAGTAATATTTACTGTTTTGTTAGTATTTCTCATGTACTAGATATTAGTAACAAATTTTAGTAATGATTAGCAACGCCTGCACTAGATCATTTTGGACTAAAACATTAGTACTCGTAGCTAAATTTTTAGTATTAAATACCCACGTTTTTTTTTGAGTGTACATACATCTTACATTCATATGTATTTACATACACTAAAAGATATCTATAGTTATTCTTGCAATTAATCGTACGCCTATCAAAATAAAAACGACACACACATTTTTCTATGTTTATAATCCTTTTTTATGGAAAAAACTCGACTCTATTTCTATAGGAAAAATGTCTCAAATTTAAACTTTTAGGGAATGTCTCAGAATCTGATTATTTCAGAATCTGAGTATTTTTCTATAAGAATAATGTCTGAGAATCTAAAAATTTCACAAAAATATATATCTAAAAATTCTGTTTTAATTTTTAAACCCTTGCTCGAGGTCACATTTCTCTACTAATTATTACGATTATATTGTAAAACTAAAAATATTTAAGAAACTATGTATTTATAAAGTTGTTTGTTTTAGGGGTTTGGTCATTTTGCAAGAAACTTGTTATATACAAATTTGACAAATATTCTCCAGGTAAAATTTTTTAAAATCTAAAAAGTGTCAGAAAATCTAAGAATTTTTCTAAGGCAAAATATAAAAGAATCAAAAATTTTTCTGTAGGAAAATATCCCAGAGCCTTCTCCTCACATAAATGTTAAAAATTCATTTATAATACCGTCCGAACACGAAGTGGATAATATACGTTTGAAACTACCCAGTCAGAAATTGCCAACCGTACCAAAAATTTTGTGTTGGTACAATATCGGGCTAGCCAAAAATACAACATTGTATAATGTAAAACAGTTTTACTAAAAATATTGTGTTGGCACAACTTTGTGTTTACATAAAACACTACACTATAGATTATAATTTAAAAGTTTAACATTTTTATTTTTTTAAAAAGTTTTCGATTTACATACCCCTCAACTCTTTAATCTAAGTGAACACTTAAGTAGTTGCTTTTTCAACCAATTTGTACAAAATGGTAACTAAAAAGCACGACATCGAGATTTTCAATACATCCCTAAGCAAAAGTTAAATCCAATGTCGTAAATTTGTAAAATCAATGTTAACCCAACGTTAAAACAAAAGTCGAGCGATCGTTGGCCACTGTTATCATTTCAACGTCGGAATGACGTCGTAGACTTAGAAACGGGTATGATTTGCCAACGTTGGTACCGTCGCCGCCAACTTCATTCCAACGTTGGCCCGTTTGTATTTTTCTGACTGGGTAGAGACTAAATGTAGTAAAACTTTACAGTCGTTGAACAAGAAGTGGATAATATACGTTTGAAACTAGAGACTAAATGTAGTAAAACTGCATTTACAGTTTTTGATTTTGTGATCCTGTTTCCTTTTAAAAGGACTTCAAAGTTTTAGAGGATAAAATGTTTTTTTTTTTTTTAAATTTGTACTTGTCATAGGATGCCACTATTGATAGCAAATGAAAGAGGAGGATCTCCCCTAAGTTACGTCCATTCAAAAATGTTTCCTTCAATATCATTCAAAATTCTTAACAAAATATTTTGATAAAGTTTTCAAATGACTTTATTCACATCCTTTTATCCTGAAATGGCAAAATATAAAAAATGTAAAAATTAGGGGAGATCCTCCTCTTTCATATGCCCTCACCTGTGTTATCATTAAAAATATGATAACAAAATGTATCCTTTAAAACTTTGAAGTCCTTTTAAAAGGAAACGAAATGAAAAACTGTAAATGCAGTTTTACTCCGTTTGATCTCTACTTTCAGAAGTATATAATCCGGTTCATGTTTAATATTGGCTGTCGGATGGTGTAATTACTGAAATACAATTGAAGAGCTTATTGTAAAAACTCAACATTTAATTTATGGTGGTTTTTGCCTTATAACTTTCGAAATAATGTAGAAAATAGAACTTTTGCAGAAGTTTCACTTTCAAGATACTTGTACGAAGGGTTTAAGCAAGATTTCTGCCGAAAATCAGTCAATGAAACATCAGTAGAAGGCGAATAGACCAACAAATAAAATGTTGCTTATCAAGTTTTTGCAGTAAGCCCTTCAATTTTATTTTTTTTTTCGCGGGACAAAAAAAGTACTTCTCTGGGTCCAAGTGCAGGTCTTTGAACTTCTGCTATTAAAATGTTTCATTGGTTTAGCAAAAGTACAAAAAACCTGTAAAAAATTGCGTTATTTAGATGTTGCTTGAAATCTTCAAGGGGACCCTTTTTTCCCATGGTCCTATTTTGACGATTTACGAACATTTTTATGTTCGTAAAGTATACTCGTTTACAACAGCAACAATAAAAAAAAATTATGGCTTACCATCGAGCACATACCGTCAGTACCTTTTTAACTACTATGGCACACGGAGCAAGGGAAGTAACAAGGGCCCCCGAAATCCCAAGAAATTCGCTAACACGAAAAAAAAGTCTCAGACTATAATACATTTTTCATATAGAAAAAGTATAGTTCTGAGAATTTTTCTATAAGAGAAGTTTTTCCTACATAAAAAGTCTCAAATTCATAGACATTTTTTCTACATAAAAAGTCTCAGATTCTAAATAATTTTTTGTATAGAAAAAGTCTCAGATTCTGAAACATTTCTCGTATCAAAAAGTCTCTGATTCTAAAACATTTTTGGTATAAAAAATTTTAGATTCTGAGACATTTTACGTACAGAAAAAGTCTCAGACTTTGAGATAGAAAAGTCTCAGATTCTTACACTCATAGAAATATCTTAGTAGAAAAATTAGTAAACCCATTGTAGATCAAGTTTTACAGAATATTGCCGTATTCAACAAAAATTAATGTTGATATCGTTGAATAATCAGTAAAGTTGAATCAACTTTTTACAACGCCTATACAGAATTCAATAGATAAAACCAAAAAAGAAAAAACAACCCTGTTCGTTCATTTTTGTATTATCAAGTTGGTAGCAATGCATTGCAATGTGAAATTTGTTTGTCTCTTATAAAATCATTTTATGTGTTTGTTTCTTATAAAAATATTTAATATTATAAAAATAAATAAAAATAGGATCTGATGATCAGATTCTGATCTGTAAATATTTGGTAAGTAATAAAATACATTGGTTACTCTATGTATTCCTACTATATTATATTTTTTTTTTGTTTTTTTAAGGTTTTTGATTTGGTGTCATTAGAAAACTGGAGAATGGCTTACGAGTGCATAATAACTAGAGTTTTTCTTTTCCCGGACTTTTTCATTTCCCGGGAAAGCGGGATTCGTTTTTAAATTTCCCGGGATCCCGGGAATTCCCGCAAAAACTAAAAACCCAAATTTTTTGTCAAAAAAATGTATAAAAACCTTATGAATGCGATTACACTATTTATAATGTTTGTTAACACCATAAAAATCTTATTTGGTACCTTTAAAACAAACAAAAAAATAAGTTTCGAGAAAAAGAGAACAATTTTTGTTACATAGTTTTTACAAAAAAAAAACGACCCAAATATGTCGAAGTCTTTTAAAAAGTATTTTAAGGGAATATGTTCTTTCACATCGCTTTATCTGTTTTAATAATAACAAGTAAAAAAGATAAATTCGGCCTTGCCGAATGTAGTGATACCCTCCACAATTTCAAAAAGATTATTGCAAAAAACTTTATTTAAAAGGAAATTACATTTGAAAAAAAAAATTTCCGCGAAAAAAAATTTTGGTAAAAAAAAATCCGCGATTTTTTTCTTTTTTTTGTCAAAAAATATGTTCGTACTTGTTTAAATATCATTTGGTGTTCAATTATGTTCACATATGTCAACCAGAAGCCAAATTAAAGCATATTGTATTTTTAGGTTATGTTGAATGTACTGCAATTTTTGAGGTGTGCTTACATTTTCGTTCATAACTTTTGAACCGCTGAACCGATATCGCTCAAATGCAATACCAAACTTCTCGGGAGAATTTCCAATAAACATGTTAAGTTTCAGTTATCTCTGTGCAATATTTTGTCCGCGACAGCATTTTCCACAGACAGACGGATAGACGGACAGACGGACATCGCTAGAATGTCTTAAAATCGATCGGGCATCATGAATATATATACTTTATGGGGTCCCAGACCGATATTTCGATGAGTTACAAACGGAATGACAAACTTATTTATACCCTCTATCACTAAGTGGAGGGTATAAAAATTAATCATTAAGTTCATTTTTACAATTGGTAAAACACAATAGTGGTATTCAGAGTCTTACTTGCCAGCCCTGGCACTGGTGGTAGAACAGCACTTTTTAAAATTAAAATTAGATTTTATGACATTTGTTAGTTAGAAGAGGTCTCTTGGAATACTTTTTAAGCCCTCCTGGTCCCTGCGTACGTTTCTGCCATCAATTATCGAGAATTTTAACAAAATCTCTAAAAAAATCACATACAAAATATTCAATAGAAGTCGAAAAATCAACAATTTCAAAGAAATTAAAATTCCCGGGAATTCCCGCTCTATTTCCCGGGATTTCGGGATTGAAAATTTACGGGAATTCCCGGGAATTCCCGTGAAAAACTCTAATAATAACATAAATAAACGAAGTGTGTGTGTGAAAATCTCGTGCAGCTTAAAAAGCCGGTGATAATTCTAAAAAATATTGTGATTTTTACTTAATAAAAGAATATTAACAAATAACAACAAGCTTTTTTTTATTAATAAAATTTCTTATATCAACAAAAATATGAGTTAAGTTTACAAAAAATACGAGTTGATTTACAAAAAAACGAGTTGATCAACTTTTACAAAAACTGACAATAATTTTTATTGAAATCAACATAAATATTTGTAGGGTCAAAATCAACAATGATTTCTGTTGAATTTACAGCGATTTTCTTTGGGAATACAATGATTTTTGGTTGAGTGTAGGCATTTTTCTTATAAAAAAAGTTTTAGATTATGCATTTTTTTTTGCAGTTTGCATACAGAAAAAGTCTCAGATTCTGAGACATTTTTCATATTGAAAAAGTTTTAGATTGTGAGACATTTTTCGTATTGAAAACTACTCAGATTCTGAGTCATTTTTGATAAAGAAAAAGTCTCAAATTCTGAGACATTTTTGTTTTTTTATAGAAAAAGGCTCAAAGACATTTCTTGTACAGAAACTATATCTAATTCTAAGACATTTTTCGTATAGAAATGGCCTCAGATTCTAAGACATTTTTCGTATAGAAAACATCTCAGATTCTGAGATATTTTTCGTATAGAAAAGGTCTCAGATTCTGAGATATTTTTCGTAGAGAAAAGGGGTCAGACTCTGAGATATTTTCCATATAGAAAAAGTCTCAGATTCTGAGATATTTTTCGTATAGAAAAAGTTACTGATTGTGAGATAGTTTTCCTATAAAAAAGGTCTCAGATTCTGAGACATTTTTTGTATAGAAAAAGTGCCAGATTCTGAGACATTTTTTGTATAGAAATAGTCTCAGATTCTGAGACATTCTTCGTATAGAACATTTTTCGTATAGAAAAAATCTCAGATACTGAAATATTTTTCGTATAGAAAAAGTCTCAGATTCTGAGATATTTTTAGCATAGAAAAATTCTGAGATTCTGAGACATTTAACGTATAGGAAATGTCTGAGATTCTGAGATATTTCTCGTATAGAAAAATCGCAGATTCCAAGATATTTTTCACACAAAAAATTATTGGCTAACAAATGTCAATTAAATCTATTGATCAACAAAATTTAAATGAGTCAATTATTGATTTGATCAACATTTTTGTTATTTTCTTTAACTATCAAATTACAAATTTTCAACATACCAGATTTTTTTTCGCTTCAATTTATTTGAATACATTAATTCAAAAATATACTTTTTACTACGGTTTTACTTTTTTTATTGTCGGCAACATATTGGAAAGCAAAAAATATGAATTTCTTCATAATTTTTCCATAAGCGTGAAATTCATTTGTTAAATCAATAATTATTTTAATTGATTTTAAATAAAAAATCAATAAAATTTTTAATCAAAATCGAAAAAATTATTAATTCGAATAAAAATCAATTAATCACCTACAATTTGATGATTAATATAACAATTTTCTTTATCGGAGGAGTTCCAATTAAAAAATTAATTGAATCCGCGTTTTTGTTGATTGACTTTCGTTTTCAATTCTTTCTGTGTTCGTATAAAAAAGTCTGAGATTCTGCGAGATTTTTCGTATAAAACAAGTCTCAGACTCTGAAACACTTTTCATGTAGAAAAAGTCTCAGATTCTGAGAATTCTGAAACAAATAAAGTTATATAAGGAATTGAGAATTTTTTTATTAGAAAAATATTTTCAAAACTAAATTATTTTCCATAGAAAAAATGTCTCACACTGATAGAAAAACGCTTCATATCACTAATGAATGGAATTCATTAACGTTGTTTTATTACAACAATGAAATACTTCATATGCTGAATGAAATTTCATACATATTGTGCAAGATTTTCATTAATTTTGATTCATTAGATTTCGTAGATTCATTAAAAAATTTCATTAAGTTTTGGTTACAAAATTTGCTGTTTTTGGACACCTGTCGTGTCGCGTCTGTTTAGTCTGTTAGTCTGATCAGAGCGTGATTTTTTTTTTAGAATTTTTATACGATATTTAAAATTAAATATTGTTGATTAATTATAAGTATTTATTAAACTCGCACTGTTTTATATTATTTCGTGGTTTTAATTATGTATTAAAAGTAAATGTTATAGTAAAATTTTGTGTGAGAAAACTGAATGAACTGTTAACATAGTTATTTTGTGATTTTTTCAGACTTTTTTATGAAATTTGAAATTAAAAGTAAATTATTAATTTTATATCTACTACACTGATAGAAAAACGCTTCATATCACTAATGAATCTAATTCATTAACGTTGTTTCATTACAACAACGAATTTCTTCATATGCTGCATGAAATTTCATACATGTTGTGAAAGATTTTCATTAATTTTGATTCATTAGACTTCGTAGTTTCATTCAAAAATTTCATTAGGTTTTGTTTACAAAATTTTCTGTTTTTTAACACCTATCGTGTCGCGTCTGTTTAGTCTGTTAGTTTACGCGCGCAAAAAACAGCTGATCAGAGCGTGATTTTTTTTTTTTGAATTTTTATACGAAATTTAAGATGAAATATTGTTGATTAATTATAAGTATTTATTTAAATCGCATTGTTTTATATTATTTCGTGGGTTTAATTATGTATTAAAAGTAAATGTTATAGTAAAATTTTGTGTGAGAAAACTGAGTGAAATCTGTAGATAAAATAAAATTTTATGTGAGAAAACTGAGTGAAACTGAGTGAAATCTGTAGATAAAATATAAAACATGTGAGAGTGTTTTGTTAACTTGGTTATTTTGTGATTTTTTCAGACTTTTTTATAAAATAAATTATTAATTTTATATCTACTAAATTCGTGCTCTTTTATATTAGTTCGTGGTTTTAATTATATATTCAATTTAAGGTTGGATTAAAACTTTGTGCGTGAACACTAAGTGAAAACCATTTTTTATTATTTTTAATTCTGAAAAAAGATTTTTACAATTGCATACATATATTTCATTTTAAAAATAAAAGAAACATTTATTCAATGAAAGTATTTCATTTCAAAAATAAAAAGTAGGATTTATTCAATGAAAGTATTTCATAAGAATTAAATACTTTTTTCATTAAAGTAATGAAAAATTTTCATAAAATATAATTTATATTTTGTATTAACAATTTTCATTAATTTGATGAAACTTGTTCTTACAATTACATTTTATGATACCTATTTCATTAATTCAATGCAACCCTACATAGGTTCCTTTTTAACGTCATTTTTCATAACATTAATGTAGATTTTCATTATTGTCATGTACAAATTTCTATCAGTGAAGAATCTGATTTTTTTTGATAACTGTACTTATTTACTTCATGCATTCCCATTTTAAATATTTTGTTTTTGTATTTTTTTTTGCCACCTTTCCTTATGGGTTTATTTGTTACTTCATATGGAAAAAGGTCCTTTTTTTCTTCTTTAAAAGCATCATAAAGTTCTGCATACCGTAACAAATTTTTAAGTAAAAATAATGAAAAAAAAATGTATAAAATAAATTTAACTAAAGATTGTTGTAAGAGGAAGATGACGATGATGAAAGGTGGGTGGCTTGGCTTAGAGGTTTGTTGAAGGTTGGTTAGACTTTGGTTAAGACAAGTCAAAATGCGAGCATGTGTAATTTATTTAAAAGGAATACGAACTTTGTGTAGGTTTTTATGGTTTCAAATATAAATTCTGATTTTAAGCTACTAGATTTTTATTTTTTTATTTTTTCGACAAGTAATTAGATGTTGGTTGTGGGTAATTTTCTGAGGTTAAGATGCATATTACATATGTATGTAGTAAAGCAAGTAATTTAAAGTTGGGAACATTTATTTAATTAAAATTTACCACATTTAAGAGTTTAACATATAAAATAAAGATGCTTTTGAAATAAAGTAAACGGAAGTTTAAAAATAATCTTTCAGGGTATAATGAAAGATTATTTTTATTAAGGTGGGAAGGACCATTTTTACATAAAACTTTATTAATAAACATTAAATTAAGTAAATCTATCATTCCAATAGTTTTCGTTACGGTTAGAAGGACCATTTTCATTATTTTTAGTTTCTTAATTTCAACAAATCTGTTCTCATACATTTATTACTCATTTTTCTTTTCAGTTACGATGAAAATCGTTGTCGTCTTAAGAAGACTTTATTTTGTATACATCGTAGTGTGGCCAGCATATTGGAACTATGGAATCTTAAATATAAAGAACTTACGCTTATTGATGTCAAAGAATTGTCTAAAGTCGGAACACCTTTTGAATTGTTTGATTTTGCGGTAATATAAATTACGAAAAAAAATGTATATAACCTTACCGAGTATTAGTAACTATGACCACCAGATCCTCTGACAGGAATCGATAGCGCTCAACTGTTATTTAACTCTTTTTTTTTAAATATTTTAACCAAAACTTTTTTATTTTGTCATAGTATACTGTGGGCAGACATATTGAAAATACAAAAAATCTACTGGAAAATCAATGGTATGGCGAAATTCATAGCATTTTATTGAAGGCCAGTTTGAAGGATCTATTACCGGATGTACGCAAGCTAAGATTAATACAGCGTTTTTATAATTGCGTTGGGGCCCTGATGACCCAACAATTGGAAGATATGTGCATAAGAAGTTTAAATACATTTGCCGATTTTATATGTGATTATGGGGTAAGTGGGAAAACTTTTAAGATTTTGGTGAGATGAAATGAAATGTTTATGAACCGAAATTGTTGGCCATCGACTGGAGGTATCCAAACTTTTCTATTGTGATCTATAGTTCTTCGTTCAACTGTTGACAAGTGTGGACGTGTACACCACTCTGTAGAACAGGGTATAATGACTTAGTGCTGGTAATTGTAACTACCCGAAATATTGGTCGTAGATCCACTTTTAAATATACCAATCGACTTAGAATCACTTTTTGAATCTATTTAGCGATGATATTTGATTAAAATTGTCTTCGTAGGTGTTGAACATGTACTTTGGTAGCCTTATCAAATCTTTATATAATTAGACCATATTTGGACTTAGTTCCCATATAAAAATTTCGCCCGATATTCAGTAAAATCGTACAAAAATAAGCCAATTTCACTCAAATTTGGTTTGTGTGTGTTTTCAACACTAATTGAAGATCTACCGGAGGAGATATCCAATCCGTCCATGTTTGGACTTGGAACCCATTTTCCGGAAAGCATTGGTGTAGGGTATCATATTGTCGGTCTTGACCGACTAAAATTTCTATAATTTCGGCCTCGTCATCGAAGTCTGGTAAAAGGTTGCGGTTGAGAAACCTTCAACTAGGAAGTCTAAGGTGACCCGCAACGTCTGGACGCAGTCTTTTAGTGAGGTTATGAAAGGTGACCTCGTTATGGCTGTCATCAATGGGGGGAATAGGGATTATAGTATCCCAAGGGACAAGTGGAGTTTAGTGGAAACTAAATTAAATGAAATTTGCTTTAGGCTCCTTAAGAGTATGCCTGATTTCCTCCCTGTTACTGTCAACGCAAGTTGGTATCAAGGGCGAGTAAAGGTCGTTGCATTTGGGAACGAAAGATCAACAGCCATGTTTATGGTTGCCATTAGCCAAGTGTGAAAGGTGTGGCCTGGAGCCAAACTGGAGGTTGTGAACAAACATGATTTCCAGATTGAGTAAGATGGCGGGGGCTTTTTCGTCAAGCAGTGATCTTGGCTAATGTAGAACCACTTCCGCTTTTAGCCAAGACTTATTTGGATTTGGATTTTTTCATATAAGAGTCAATGTCTACAATTTGCCGAATTTGGACGCAAAAAAGCCAGTAAAGGTCTGCTGGGGAGGGAAATGCCGAAGACGACCGATTCTAGGTTGATGTGAGATGCATCTGGAATTTTCGAAACTGAATCTTGTAACGAATGCGACGTCTGATATAACAGGGAGGACAAAGCTAATGTCACAGTGGGTGGCATTTGGGTCGAAGCCCATGCATTGAAGAATGCAAAGAGTTTTATTGCCTCCTATTCAGAGCAGCTGGTACACAAAGCTGGCTTATTCAAAACCAAATCTGGGGACGAATGCGACCTCAATGATTACATTGAGGACGAAGCCAATACCACGGTGGTGTAAAGGATGGTGGGGGGAAAGTCAAAATGTTGCGGTTCCTACAAATAATCCTCCATCACTTTAAGGCTGTCTCAGCTCCACTCTTGCTGCGCCTGACAACAAGAGCGGTTGACTTACTTTTTACACCAGAGTCCTGGGTGCGGGATGGTATTGTTTGCGGAAGACCCCAGGGCTTAAATTGATAGTTGGGGCTTATTAAGAGCCTGCATCTTGGTGAAAATAGCTTATTGGAAAGTCGTTTTGGCTCGCCTTTGCGTGTTATCCTTATGCGAGAAAAATTTTAGAGAATCATACTTTCTCAGATTATCGTTACATCGCATTTACTCAGGGATCATGGCCCGGTTGATGCTGTCTCTAGAAATCTGAAGAGAACAAACTAGATAAAACATAGGTAGACTTTTGAATGAGGTACCCTTGTCTGACCCGCATAGTTTGGCGAATATTGACTGTCTGGTTGACCATATAACAAATTTATGTAATAGGTCGCTGGATCTTTCATGTCCTTCTGCAAAGGCTAGGGGCAAAAAGGGGCCACCTTGGTGGTGAAATGAGTTGCAAGCAAGCAGAGATTCCGGCAGAAAGCTTTTTAATAAAGCTTTTTAATAAGCAAAATTCTTAAGAGCGGAAAAGGAATGACCTGCATTTAATTCCCAAATGTGACTCTTGGAACGACTTCTGTGGAAACAGCATCCAGGCTGCGCATCTGGGATGTGGTCTACCTTTTCCGGAGTTGTATGGATAAGGAGGAGTTGGTAACTATCGAACACTTTATATGCCATTGCCCGGCACTTTCTGGTAAGAGGCTTGCTTCACTACGATCTAGGGAGCGGCACGATCTTTCTGATTTGTCGAATGTCAAAATTTAATATCTTAGGAGTTTCATAAGGAGCTCAAATTGCTTTAACGGCAGGGACTAGTAGGGGAATATTTTTTAGGTTACTGCTGATGTTTTACGTCAACGCACGTAAAATCTGAGGTCCATTGTGATACCACGGGATCCTACTAGTCCCTGTCGTTAAACAAATTTAAGCTTTTTATGAAACTCTTTAGATATTGAACTTTGGCCTCCGACTAATCAGAAAGATCGTGCAGCTCCCTAGATCCCATTAAAGCAAGTCTCTGACCAGAAAGTGCCGGGCAATAGCAGATGAATTGTTAGTTTCCAACACCTCTTCATTCGTGCAACTCCGACAAAAGTCATTTGACGGCATTTAACCCCTCTGCGTGCTTCCCTATAAGGCAGTTTCCGCTAATTATAGCAACCACCGTCGAAATCTCTCCTCTTGGATGCGATATTTGCTCACTTGTGCGCTTCTGATTAAGAGAAAGCCAAATCTGTCGTGTTGTCTCACATGTCCATACATTTGCCTATCTTTGATTAGTCTCCGTCGCGGAACAAAGCCGTAGGTATTGCTTGCAAGTTTCTAGAGGCATACCAATACATTCCAATTCTGTTAAAACCTCATCGGCTTTGCACTTCCCTGGAATGTCTCTCTGCCCTGCGACCCATATGAGTCGTATATCAAACTGCTTAAACATCTCATTTAAAGGCGTGCGGGAGATAAGGTTAGATCTTGTTTTGAGAAACATTGACATCAGGGACTTGACCGTTGCTTGACTGTCAGAATAGATGTTGACTGTAGTTATAGACAATACATGGCAGCCAGTCAGCCACTTCCTTTATTGCCAGCATCTCTGCCTGGTAAACACTGCAATGATCTGTCAACCTTCGAGCCTCCTCCGAGAGACTCCAAAGCCCACTTGTCCGTGTAACAATTAATGGAGACTCCACTACCCGGCATTCGACTCATCCAAGACTCCTTGAATGGTATCATAGTGGTAAAATGGAGCTCAAAAAGGCTCATAGAGGGAACACAGTACACATTTTGTGGTATAGTTATCTTCTTCAAGATTGCGCTATGGCCACAATCGCTGCTCCTCCGTTGCAGTGTGCTATTAAGTCGAAGTGCCGACGTAGCCGAATACTGCCTACCCAATATGTCCAATGGTATTAGGTGAAGGAGGATTTCTAATGCAGCCGTAGGTGTAGTACGAAGAGCACCAGTGATGCACATCGACGTCATTCTCAGTACCTTCGTGATGAAGACAGAGTTCCCTTTTGTCTCTAAATCAGGCCACCAGACAATGATTACTTACAGCAGAATTGGACGCACCACCGCTGTATAAATCCAATGAACGACTTTAGGGCTAAAGCCCTCTCTTTTTCCAATGGCCCTCTTACAGGAATATCAAGCAATCATTGCTTTTCTCACCCGTTCCTCAATATTACGCCTGAAATTCAACTTCTTATCTAGAAATAATCCAAGATACTTGGCTCCATCTCAGAAGGTGATTTCAGTGCCGTCCAGAAAACAAGACCTGTTTTACTTGGATTAACTCCCTCTTGCCCATTCAGGCAGGTCTTTTAGACAACCCTGAAGAATGTCCCTCAATGTTGGCAGATGCTTTCCTTTTACCGCTATCGCGACGTCGTCATTATATGCGACATGACAACCATGTGCATTGAATTCAGTGCCAGGTTCCAAAGAAGCGGCGAAAGAACACCTTTCTGTGGTGGGCCCCCATTGACAAATCGGGATATGACAGACGATCCCAATTCAGACATTATACGTCAATTGGCAAGTAGGTTTTCCACCATTAAAATTATCACACGCTTTACTTCCAGACCAGACAATGTAATAGGGGAATCTATTACAGTCCCGTGGTATCAAAACGGACCTCAGAGTCTATGTGTGTTGACTTAAAACGTAAGCACTTACAACCTATGAACGTAACCTAATTGTGAAGAAGGAATATTTGTTGAGACACAAAAAAGTCTGTTGCTACAATCGAATTTTGTTGTTTCAGCATAATTTTTGATTCATATTAAAAAATTTAATATCCATATTTTTGAAAATTTAATTTTTGTTTTTTATTTCAACAGAAATGTAATCCCGGTTTTAAAATCTCCCTAATGTTGGAAGATGAAGATCTGATTGTATTCAATCCAAGTTTTTCAAAAATTCAAAGTGAAATGACTCGCATTATAGATGCTATAGTTTTGGCTATAAAAAAATTACCAAGAATTGAAAGTAAACTTTACACAGATCTGCGTATATCGGAAAAAGTATGCCTAACACCAGCTATACCCGAATCAATTATAGTCGATACACGAAATCGTATTTGTATGCTACTGGAAGAACAACGTATTGGACCCGAGTTGAGACTACAAGATTTTGATAAATATATAGATTTAATGAATGGTAAGGACTCTGAAAAAATATCAAAATTTATGTATGGCGATCCTGCATTTGAATCATTTTGTGATATGGTCCATCAATATCGTGATAAAGAAGATCAAATTGCACGTGATGTTTGGGGTGTTATACGTATGGGTCTATATGAATTTCATCGTGAGAAATTTATAACAAATTTGGAAACCTTTGGACGTTATATGCAAGAACAATTACTATCGCGCATGGTTAATGATCAGCAGAATAAAATTTCTAAATTGGGTAAGGAGTATGAAGCTATAGCTAAAAAAGCTTTAACTATACCCAAAGATACGGCAGAGTTAATGAGTCTGAAAGCTTACGTTATCAATACCGAAGAGAATATAGTACCAGAAATGGAACTGAGATTACGTGTTAATATGGGTCATATATTATGGTTAATGGATCATACACTTTATTCTCCATTACAAATAAAAAACAATAGTAATACATTTCAATGGTATTTGAAATTACCCTCTATATTTGAAGAACATAGAGTTATTATAGCCGATAAAACTATCGAGTATCAGGAGTTATTAAAAAAACGTATAGAGGCTTTTCGACGTGAATTACAAACATATGCGGATCAAGTACAAACCTATGATGAGTGGGGTGATATTAAGCAGCTGTCAAAATATAAACGTAAGGCCCAAATACTCGATAATCGTTTGGTTACTGCTATGGATACTATAGATCGTATTAATGAAGAAGAAACTTCTTATGGTTGGGAACTCTCACAATACATGATTAGAAAGAAGGCTCATGATCAGTTAAAACCCTATAAAAGTTTATATGATGCGGGTCAGGAATTTATGGATAAATATGATTTATGGATGAATGCACAAGTCGGAAGTTTTGATCCGGATGAAATTGATAATGATGTGGCAACAATTTATCGTATTATACAAAAATTAGAAAAACAAATGGGTGATCATCCGACGACAATGATATTAATAAAAGATGTAAGTTTAGGGAATATTACACTACTGAACATTTTGAAAAAAAAACTTGATGCGACTGGGACGCGACATTACACAGTTAATTGCAATTGTTATAGTCATCCCAGAATCGATAATATTGGCATTGTCTGGTCTGGGAGTAAAGCGTGAAATCGTTTTAATGGTGGAAAGCCTACTTGCCAGTAGACGTATAACGTCTGAATTGGGAGCGTCCGTCATATCTCGATTTGTCAATAGGGGCACACAACAAGGAGGTGTTCTTTCGCCGCTTCTTTGGAACCTGGCACTGAATTCAATGCTGCTATCTCTAGAAGCACGTGGTTGTCATGTTGTCGCATATGCTGACGATGTCGCGATAGCGGTAAAGGGGAAGCATCTGCCAACATTGCGGGACATTCTTCAGGGTTCTCTGAACGATCTGTCTAAATGGGCAAGAGACTGTGGTCTAGGAGTTAATCCTAGTAAAACAGAGCTTGTTTTATTTACAAGGAAAAATAAGATTCCTGCTTTCGATCCTATTTCTCTGGACGGTACTGAAATCACCTTCTCAGATGGAGCCAAGTATCTTGGAGTATTTCTAGATAGGAAGCTGAATTTCAGGCGTAATATTGAGGAACGGGTGAGAAAAGCAACGATTGCTTTGTATTCCTGTAAAAGGGCCATTGGAAAACGATGGGGTTTTAGCCCTCAAGTCGTTCATTGGATCTATACAGCAGTGGTGCGTCCAATTTTGCTGTATGGAATCATTGTCTGGTGGCCTGCTTTAGAAACAAAAGCGAACTGTGTCTTTATCACGAAGGTACAGAGAATGGCGTCAATGTGCATCTTGAAAAAGATAACAATACCACAAAATGTGGATTGTGCTCCCTCTTTGAGCCTCTTTGAGCGCCACTTTACCACTATGATACCATCCAGGGAGTCTTGGATGGGGGATACTCCGGGAAGTGGAGCTACCATAAATTTTTACACAGATGGATCGAGGCTGCACGAACAAGTGGGCTTTGGGGTCTATTCGGAAGAGCTTGGATTGAGCCTGGCTCGTAGATTGCCAGATCATTGCAGTGTTTACCAGGCAGAGATGCTGGCAATAAAGGAAGTGGCTGACTGGTTGAGCTGCAATGTCTTGTCTACAACCGCAGTCAACATCTATACTGACAGTCAAGCCGCGGTCAAGTCCCTGGATTCAATGTTTCTGAAAACAAGATCTGCCCTTAACTGCCGCACGTCTTTAAATGAGATGGCCAAGCAGTTTAACATACGACTCATATGGGTCCCAGGGCACAGAGACATTCCAGGGAATTGCAAAGCCGATGAGCTTGCAAGGCTAGGAACTACCTTACAGGTTCCAACAGAATTGGAATGTGTTGGTATGCCTCTAGAAACTTGCAAGCAAAACCTACGGCTTTGTTCTGCGACGGAGACTAATCAAAGATGGGCAAATGGATGGACGTGTGAGACAACACGACTGATTTGGCCTTCTCTTAATCAGGGGCGCACAAGTGAGCTGATATCGCTTCCAAGAGGAGAGATTTCGACGGTGGTTTCTATAATTACCGGACACTGTCTTATAGGGAAGCACGCAGAGCGGTTAAATGTGCCGTCGAATGACTTTTGCCGAAGTTGCATGGATGAAGAGGAGTTGGAAACTATCGAACACTTTATTTGCCATTGCCCGGCACTTTCTGGTCAGCGACTTGCTTCACTGGGATCTAGGGAGCTGTACGATCTTTCTGATTTGTCGGATGTCAAAATTCAACATCTAAGGAGTTTCATAAGAAGCTCAAACTGGTTTAACGACAGGGACTAGTAGGGAAACCTATTACGATCCCGTGGTATCACAATGGACCTCAGAGTCTACGTGTGTTGACGTAAAACGTCAGCAGCCACTTACAACCTAACCTAACCTATAGTGGTCACAAATCTGGTCTCTAAACTTTTTCATCACATCAGGTTTTTGAGAAAATCTCCGTTTTTTGCATTTTTGACAACTCATAGCGGATGAACCCTACGTGATAGCGACTTAAAAATAAGTCTAGGGTAAAGCTTTAACATTGCTCTTAAGGATGCTGAACTGATTTTGTGCGTCGCCTTAACTCTTAGGTCAAAAATTGTCTTTTAATGATGTCTTATTCTCAAAAAACGATTTTTCCGCTACAAATCATATAAAAAAAAAATTTTGCGAATGGAACACCATCTTATACACATGATTACAATTATTCTTTTGGTCACAAATCCGGTCTCCAAACTTTTCCATAACATCAGGTTATTGAGAAATAGTCGAGTTTTTCGACATATTTGACGACTCATAGCGGATGAACCCGATGTACTGACGACTAAAAAGGAGTCAAGGGAAAAGCTCAAACATTGCTCTTTACTATGTATAACTCAGTTGATCAGTCGCTTTAACCGTTGGAGTACCGAATGTCTTTTAATAAGGATTTTTTCCTTAAAAACGTTTTTTATACCCTCCACTCTAGCGATAGAGGGTATATATAAGTTTGTCATTCCGTTTGTAACACCTCGAAATATTGGTCTAGGACCCCATAAAGTATATATATTCATGATCCTCGACCGATTTTAAAACGATATAGCGATGTACGTCCGTCCGTCCGTCTGTCCGTCTGTCTGTTGAAAACACGCTAACTTTTGAAAGACTTTACGGATGCTCCTGAAGTTTGGCATATATATTGGGCATTTACCTGGTCAGGTTGGTATTGCAATCCAGCGAAATCGGTCCAGTGGTTCAAAAGTTATGAGCAAAAGACTGAATTTCGGCAAGGGTTTTTCGTGAATTTACGAAATAACAAAACACTATAACTTTCGAAAGGCCATTCTGAGGATGATGAAGCTTGGAATATATATTTGTCGTTGCTCTGGCCTAGTTCGTATTGAATTTCAGCGAAATCGGTCCAGTGGTTCAAAAGTTATTAGCAAAACCGTGAATTTCAGATTAGCATCACCTTAAATTCACGTGTTGAAAACCCATTAAACCTGTTTTAACAACATTGGTAAGTCACAAAAATATTTTACAACGTATTTTTGTTACTCAAAAATATTTTTATATAAAATATTTCTAATCAAAGCTGTTATTTTTTTTCACGTTAGAAAATTTACTATCACTTAAAAAGGGCATTGTTCAAATTTAACTTTTCTACTTGTTTTTGATAAGACATCATTTAAAGACAATTGGTGCCCAAAGGGTTAAGGCGACTGACCAAATGAGTTCTGCATCTTTAAGAGCAATGTTTAGGCTTTACCGTCGACTTATTTTGAAGTCGCCATCACATCGGGTTCGTCTACAATGATTTTCCAAAAAATGTGCAAAAAAGCGATTTTTTTGAATTTTGACCTCAATTTCCTCAAAAACCAAATGTGATGGAAAGACCGGATTTGTGACCAACAGAACTATTGTAATCAAGTTTATAAGGTCGCGTCCCAGTCGAATTTTCGATGTTTAGTAGTGTTATAATTGATTAAGAACTCTTGAAAATTTGCTAAAATAATTTGTTTTCTTTTATAGATCAAAGATCAAATTGAGGCCTTCCGTGAACATATGTCTATTATAAGTACCTTGGGTAACCCTGGCATGAAGACTCGCCATTGGGAATTAGTTTCAGAAATGATTGGTTTTCCTATTAAAGTTTCTCCCGATCTAACTTTGGCTCGCATCATTGAATATGGGTTGGAAGATTATGTTCCCAAATTTGAAGCTATTTCTGAAAGTGCCACAAAGGAAAATAATTTGGAAAGAGCTATGGCAAAGATGGTTGTCGAATGGGAAGATATATCTTTCTCTGTATCGCCATACAGGTAATAAAATGATGAATTTTTAAATTCTCCAACCACAGTATGGCAGTATACACACTTTTTCATTCCGTGTGTATCGAATTATCTGTTTAGGACCCCATAAAGTACAAATCGGAAAGTTTTTTTAGATTTTCACAATTTTTTTTACAGATTTTACAGTTTTTTTTACCCTTCAAAAACTCCTTCGTGGTAAATTTTCGAATTTTTTTAATAACCCGTTCAAAATATATCGATATCGAAAAGTGTTAAATTCGGCAAAGTCGAAGGGTATAATGAGTTTGTGCTGATGTTTGTAACTACCCGAAATATTGGGCCTAGACCCACTGTTAAGTATACCGATCCATTCAGAATCACTTTTTGAGTCGATTTAGCGATATCCGTCCGTCCGTCTGTCCATCTATTGGTTTAAGCACGATACAGATCTGAATTTTCAATCAATTAACTTGAAATTTGAAACTTAAACATCTTTTGTCTCAAGGACGAAGCCTATTGAAATTGGAAAAAAATCGGTTCATATTTAGACCTAGCCCCCATACAAAGGTCCTCATTAGTTTTGGCTCAAATGACTCTAATAACCGCATTATAATAGGTATCTTTTCGAAATTTAGCAGGTAATCATGTTTTATCTACACAAATCACCATTCTGAATTTTAAAGAAATCGGACTATTTCTTCTTGTAGCCCCCATACAAACCACCTTCCCGATTTTCACATAAATCTCTCAAATTTCATGAATATAGAAAATATTTAATTAAAACTCTGTTTGTGTATGTTAAACGCATACATTAACAACCTTATGAAATTTGATTATCATCGGACCATTTTTGGACTTAGGCCCGCCCCATTTGAAAATTTTGCCCGATATTCTGTTAAAGCGGTATATTTAGGGTGACCATTTTTTTCTAAACTCAAATCAGTACGCCAAATTTTTTATGTGTGTTTTTTTTTTTAGAAAAAAACTCTCTGAAAACACTTTTTTATGGGAAAACACATTTCAACATTAAAAAAATGTGGGTTAAACTAACAAACTTATTTAGTATTTCAGTAAAAACAACTGTTGAAAAACAACTGTTAAAAAACAACTGCCATGAACTGTTGTCTTTATTTTGCATAAAATTTAGTTGACTGCTTTATTTCAGTGCATTAAATATAACAAACCCCACATTAGCATGTCCCGAAATCAGAAAATTTTGGAATTTCTTTAGGGCATACCCCTAGAACGATACTTATTGAAGAGCTGATTACGGGAAAAATAATTAAAAAAAAATTGGAGGTCATCTTCAGGGCGCAACCAGCGCTTAAAGTTTGCATCCGTAGTGCATTTGGTCAAAAAAAAATATTTTGTTTTATTTTTAAAATTGGTGTCAAAAGTTTCGTTAGGTACAGTACATTCAGGAAAAAATATTTATAAAGTTTTCATGGAGTAATTTTGGTCCAGCGCATCGTTTTGAAACTTCGAAGATGCATAATTTATTACATATTTTTTGAAATTTTTGTAAAAAACTGTTTTTTATACAAAGGCTTGAACATAAACTCCGTTTTATACAAAATATTAAAAGAACTTTTACAAACTCCGGTTTTAACAAAAACTTAAAAAAATATATAATAAATTACACCTTTTCAAAATTTCAAAACGATGGGATGGACCAAAATTGCTCCATGAAAACTTTACAAATATTTTTTCCAGAATGTACTCTACCTAACGAAACTTTTGGCACCAATTTTAAAAATAAAAAAAAATATTTTTTTTTGACCAAATGCACTACGGATGCAAACTTTAAGCGCTGGTTGCGCCCTGAAGATGACCTCCAAAATTTTTTTAATTTTTTTTCCCGTAATTAGATCTTTGCTAAGCATCATTCTATGGGTATGCCCTAAAATTTTTCATTTTCGGGACACGCTACCCCACATGTTTTTAGAATAAGAAAATTCCTCAGATTCTGAGGATTTTTTCTCTTAAGTTTTGGTAACTCTTCCTTTTCAAAAAACTTTCCAGATAATAAGCACATGTTTTGAGCGTCTTTTCCAATAAAATCTGATGAAATTACCTCATCGAACATCTTAGAACCGTTTGGATTCATGCAATTACGTTATCTTTCTTAAAAGATAGAAAATTCATTATCTCGTGAACTTTTCGTTATAGAAAACCTCAGAGATTCTGTGCGCTTTTTTATATAAATTTATGAATATCAAAATAATCTCATTCTCAGATTCATTTCTGCGTCAAGGAACCTCTTGATTTACGAACTTTACGCTCCTTATAATTAATTCAAATTATCTAATTGACAGACTTAAGTTATAAAAAACTACTCTGAAGACGTATTATATGGAAATTCAAGTTTTTATATAGAATTTTCAATGAAAATATTTTTATGTTGAAATGTTCAAAAATCAGTACAATCAGTACATATTTCAAAAAATCAGTACAAATCAGTACAACGTTTTTTTGATCAGTACACGTGATCAAAAATCAGTACATGTACTGATCAAATCAGTACGAATGGTCAGCCTAGGTATATTGCCAACAAAAAGAAGCCTATTTCACTCAAATTTGATTTAAGAGTGTTTTTTACAAAAAAGATTAAAGATTTGACAAAATATAGATCTAATCAGTCCATGTTTGAACTTGGAACCCATTTTCCGGGAAACTCTGGTGTAGGGTATTATATGGTCGGTCTTGACCGACTATAATGTTCTTACTTTTTTTTTCTAACTTTTTTTAGAGATTCTGGTACTTATAAATTAGCTTCAGTTGATGATATACAAGTTCTTTTGGATGATCAAATTATTAAAACTCAAACCATGAAAAGTTCACCCTACATTAAGCCATTTGAAAAGGATATATTGTGAGTATTAATTTTAAGTTTTAAGAAATTTAAAAAACAAAATGTGTATTTTTTTAGAAAATGGGAAGCCAAATTAATTCTATTGCAAGATATATTAGATGATTGGTTAAGAGTTCAGGCCACCTGGATGTATTTAGAACCAATATTCTCAAGTCCTGATATACAACAACAAATGCCGGAAGAGGGACGACGTTTTAGTGCAGTTGATAAGGTATTTGAAAATATTTTAAGATAAAAAGGTTATTTTAAAAAGTTGTTATAGAGATAATTGGATAAGTTGTTTCAAATGTCTAAATAAATTTTAACACATTCATAAATTGGAAAATTTCAGCAATACCACCCAATTTAAAAATGTTATTCGTAAAAGATCAACTGAAATTCGAGGTTCGAAGATTCCATTTGTAGTTTTTAAATTCCATTTTAAGTTCGAAGACTCTATGTACTTGTAATTCGAAACCTGCATTTGAAATTAATTCCAAATAAATTTCGAAAATTCCATTCGTTATTCTAATTCGTAAAAGATTAATTTTTATTTTTTTACGTTGAATCAACACTCAGGAAATGACCCTGCTAATGCAATGCATTGTGTTGATATGAGGAAAATAGGTTATGAGGATAAGGAAAGAGGGAGTAGTGTTTGTGGATATTTGACTTGAATTTATCTACATTGAAAGATATTGAGAAGATCTATAAGCGGAAATTATTCCAATTATGGCTAGTTCGACTGATAAACAAACCTCTGTAATGCGATGTGCGATCAACTGGACAATCGACGACAAACGGATTTGATCTGCTAGACAACCGAGTGTGGCGAACAAAAACTCGGGCTTGAGGGATAAGTTCACTTAACTCAGCAGAACACTTTCCATGGTAATATCGATAGAACAGAGTCACACAACCCACATTCCGACGATGCTCCAATGGCTTAATAGAACTGGATACCCTATTGACATTGATAAGCATCAACACACTCCTTTGCGAACGGTCCAAGAGCTCCAAAATAGACTATGAAGTCCCTGCCAACATATCGGAGTTGTATTCCATCTTCTGTCTAATGTAGGTGGTTTAAATAGGAGCTTGGATGAGGTGAAGTACTTCTTACACCAGTTTAAAAAACCGAGACACTTGAATGCTTCTTTCGACACTTGCAAAACGTGCCTAAAACATCTCACAGAATTTTTATGCCCAGAACATCAAGAGTATCAGATTCCTCGATACTTATATCACTCATATGTACAGATGCCGCTGTTGGTTCCACATTCCTGTGGTTCAACATACAACATTGAGTATTGCGTGTATCAAAATCGACCCTATTTGTAAGACTCCAGTCAGAAATTGTTAACAGATCTTGATTAGTAGTGCCATTTATAATCTGCCTTTTGCCCTCAACCTCAACAAGGCTTAGCCTACGATCGAAGGAAAATAAATGACAAATGTTGCTGTCATCTGCAAAAGAGTAGATAGGATTTGAAGTTTGACTTAGAAGGTCGTTAAGGAAAATAAGAAAAAGGGTTAGGTAGGTTAGGTTGCAAGTGGCTGCTGACGTTTTACGTCATCCATGTAACTTCTTACATATTGCTTTTGTTAAAATGTGTCCCAATTAGTTTAGATAGCTATTTCTTCAGTCTTTCGAGAAAAAATTATATAGGTTAGGTTAGGTTGCAAGTGGCTGCTGACGTTTTACGTCAGCACACATAGACTCTAAGTTCCATTGTGATACCTTGGGACTGTAATAGGTTTTCCTATTAGTCCCTGCCGTTAAACCAATATGAGCTTCTTATCAAACTTAGATATAGAATTTTGACATCCGACAAATAAGAAAGATCATACAGCTCCCTAGATCCCAGTGAAGCAAGTCTCTGACCAGAAAGTGCCGGGCAATGGCATTTGAAGTGTTCGATAGCTTCCTACTCCTCTTCATTCATGAAATTCCGAAAAATTTGACGGCTCATTTAACCACCCTTCGTTCTTCCATATAAAACTGTCCGGTAATTATAGCAACCACCGTCGAATTCTCTCCTCTTGGAAGCGATATCAGCTCACTTGTGCACTTTTTATTCAAAAAAAGCCAAATCTTTCGTGTTGTCTCACACCTCCATCCATTTTCCCATCTTTGATCAGTTTCCGTGGCGGAAGTAAGCCGTAAGTTTTGCTTGCAAGTTTCTAGAGGCATACCAACACATTCCAATTCTGTTAGAACCTGTAAGGTAGTTCCCAGTCTTGCAAGCTCATCGGCTTTGTAATTCCTGGAATGTCTCTGTGCTCTGCGATATGTATATGAGTCGTATGTCAAACTGCTTGGCCATCTCATTTAAAGATGTGCGGCAGTTAAGGGCAGATCTTATTTTCAGACCGCGGATTTGCGGTCAGAGAAGATCTTGACTGCAGTTGACAACATTGCAGACAATACATTGCAACTTGCCAGTCAACCAATTCCTTTACTGACAGCATCTCTGCATGGTAAACACTACAATGATCCGAAAATCTTCGACCCAGGCTCAACACAAGCTCCTCCGAATAGACTTCAAAGCCCACTTGTTAGTGCAGCCTCGATTCATATGTGTAAAAATTTATGAAGGCTCCACTACCCGGAATACCCCTCATACAAGACTCCCTGGATGGTATCATAGTGGTAAAGTGGCGCTCAAAAAGGCTCATAGAGGGAGAACAGTCCACATTTTGTGGCATTGTTATCTTCTTTAAGATCGCGCTCCTCCATTGCAGCGTGCTATTAAGCCGAATCGTCGACGTAGCCGCATACTGCCTAGCCAATATGTCCAATGGTATCAGGTGAAGGAGGATTTCTAATGCAACCGTAGGTGTAGTACGAAGAGCACCAGTGATGCACATCGACGCCATTCTCTGTACCTTCGTGATAAAGACACAGTTGGTTTTTGTTTCTAAAGCAGGTCACCAGAAAATGATTCCATACAGCAGAATTGGACGCACCGCCGCTGTATAAATCCAATGAACGACTTTAGGGCTAAAGCACCATCGTTTTCCAATGGCCCTTTTACAGGAATATAAAACAATCGTTGGTTTTATCATCCGTTTCTCAATATTACGCCTGAAATTCAACTTTCTGTCTAGAAATACTCCAAGATACTTGGCTAAATCTGAGGTGATTTCAGTGCCGTCCAGATAAATAGGATCAAAAGCAAGAATCTTATTTTTCCTTGTTAACAAAACAAGCTCTGTTTTACTTGGATTAACTCCCAGACCACAGCCTCTTACCCATTTATACAGATCTTTCAGAGAACCCTGAAGAATGTCATTCAATGTTGGCAGATGCTTTCCTTTTACCGCTATCGCGACTTCGTTAGTAAATGCGACAACATGACTAACACGTGCTTCTAGAGAGAGCAGCATTCAATTCAGTGCCAGGTTCCAAAGAAGCGGTGAAAGAACACCTCCCTGTGGTGTGCCCCTATTGACAAATCGATATATGACAGACGCTTCCAATTCAGACGTTATACATCTATTGGCAAGTAGATTTTCAACCATTAAAATCCCACGCTTCACCAAAGACCAGATAATGTCAAAAATTATAGAGTATGTGATGACATTATTAAAGCCACCTATATATTAAGAAAGGCCACCTTAGTGTACTCCTTTACCGAAAGCGATCTCTCGATGGTACCAACGAGCTCATAAAGAGCTGTTTCTGTTGATCTACCCCTGCTGTTTGCATGTTGCCTTGTCGTAAGCAACCACAGGTCAATCACTCTACGCAAATATGAGTATATCATTCGTTCCATTGTCTTTGACAAAAAAGCAGACAGACAAATTGGTCTGAAATCATTCGTGTGGGATTTTTCCCAGCCTTCGGAATAAAAATGACTCGGATATCCCTCCATTTTAAAGGAATATACGACCAGTTAATGCATGCTGTGTATAGATTATACTGCCAAGGGGCTATATAGTCTGACACTTGCTGCATCCCATCCGAGATTATAGCATCAGGTCCAGGGGATTTAAAGGTCCTGAAACTCTTAATCGACCAGATTAATGTTGGCATATTTATTATTTCCAAAGCAATTTCAGATGCTTGGTTGTCAGAACTTTCCAAAGCTTGAAACAGCGTCATGGAGATCCAACGACTCTCCACTAGAGGTAGACCACACTTCATAAGGATCCTTCAGGTATCCCAGGGTGCAAGGAGAAGAAGCCAGAACTTTGCGCAGCCTGGACGCAGTAGGAGAAAGAACAGAACCTTCCGGAACACCTGCTTAAGCCTAAACTCATCCGATGAGAATCCATCTATAACAACACGTACGATCTCTGAGGAAACTCGAAATAAATCGAGAGAAGTCATTACCCATACCAAAGGTATTGCGCTTAGATATTAGCGCACCGTGACATACACAGCCAAACGCCTTGGAAATATCCAGAGCAACCACCTTACTCTCACGATCTACTCCAACGATCCCCAGTGGAAATTTCAAATGGTGTTTCGAGTTACAAGTAGAATCTTTTAATTTCAATTGAAATTTACGAACTAAAAATGAAATCTTCGAATTACAAATAGAATCTTAGAATTTTAATTGATCTTTTACAAATTACATTTGTGAATTGTGTAGGTGAAAAATCGTATAGTGTAACATTTAGGACGAGTAGCGGAGTACAGGCAAATTCTTGAAAGCCATATTTAAGAGCATATACTGAGTATACTCGTTACGACGTCATGACTTTAAGGCCTTATTCCGCTCTTGACTTTTTAAAGAATTTTTTAACATTGTATATCTTTTTAGATTTGGAAAGAATTAATGAAACAAGTTAATAGTGATCCTCGCGTAATGACAGTGGTGGAAATTAATAAAATGTCGGAGAATTTAAAAAAAGCCCACAATCTTTTAGAAATTATACAAAAAGGTTTAAATGCAGTAAGTTTTTAATTTAATAATAAAATAAGCCTGGGTTCCTTTTCTCCAAATCATCTTTTTTTTCCTATTCTAGTACCTTGAAAAGAAACGTTTATATTTTCCCCGTTTTTTCTTTTTATCTAATGATGAATTGCTCGAGATACTTTCCGAAACTAAAGATCCAACACGTGTTCAACCTCATCTCAAAAAATGCTTTGAGGGTATAGCCACCTTAAAATTTAACGAAGAATTAGAAATAACTACTATGAGTTCTTCGGAACGTGAGGAAGTGGAATTAATTGATATCATTTCGACAGTTAAGGCTAGAGGTCAAGTAGAAAAATGGTTTTTGGAATTGGAAGTTGGTATGAAAAAGAGTTTACATTATAAAATGAGTGATGCTTTTCTCAGTTATCCGAAGAGTAATCGCCACGAATGGGTTTTAATATGGCCGGGACAATGTGTTCAATCTATATCATTGACCTATTGGACTTTATATATAACGGAATGTTTCTTTTCGGAGAATCCGCGGAAAGGTCTTGAAACATATTTGCAAACAAATATTGAACAGATAACACGAATAGTTGATTTGGTGCGTGGTGACTTAAGTTCTCAAAATCGTATAACTCTGGGAGCTTTGGTAGTGTTAGATGTCCATGCTCGGGATGTGTTAGCGGAAATTGTAGAGAAACAAGTGTCCGAGTTAAATGATTTTCAGTGGTTATGTCAGGTTAGTAAAAATTTTGTTTTATATTTGACCATTACATTTAAACTTCTTTCCCTTCTAGCTTCGTTATTACTGGGAAGACACCAATTTGGATACTCGCATGATTAATTGTTCCCTAAAATATGGCTATGAATATTTGGGCAACACCACACGTCTTGTGGTTACACCTCTAACAGATCGTTGTTATCGCACTTTATTTAGTGCCTTGCATCTTCATTTGGGCGGTGCTCCTGAAGGTCCAGCTGGTACTGGTAAAACTGAAACTACTAAAGATTTAGCTAAAGCTGTGGCCAAACAATGTGTGGTATTTAATTGTTCAGATGGCTTAGATTATCTAGCCTTGGGTAAATTCTTTAAGGGTTTAGCCTCTTGTGGTGCCTGGTCTTGTTTTGATGAATTCAATCGTATTGATTTGGAAGTGCTATCGGTAGTGGCACAACAAATTCTAACTATACAACGTGGCATTAATTCCGGAAGTCCTACCATGCTGTTTGAGGGAACTACACTGACATTAGATCCTACGTGTGCTGTATTTATAACCATGAATCCTGGCTATGCTGGAAGATCTGAATTGCCAGATAATTTGAAGGTGAGTAATAGAATAACTCAGAAAAATCTTGAGCTGATGTAGATGTAAAAAGTAAGGGTAAACATTTTTATATCCTCCTCTTAATAGTAAGGGAGAACATTTTTATACCCTCCACTTACAAGGGTCTTTCACAGGGCACCCACCGATTCTCCTGAAATTTGTATATGGGAAAGAGGGGAGGAAAATAAGAGTTACCTCTTCTTTTCTAAGCTGCCCAATCACACATTTAGCGGGTCAAATTTTAGATTGGGCATCTAAAAAAAACAGGCAACTCTTATTTTCTCTCCCCATTCCCATATCCAAGTTTAACGACAATCGGTGGGTGCCCTATGCTGACGATTTACGTCAACACACGTAGACTCTGAGGTTCATTGTGATACCACGGCACTTTAGTAGGTTTCCCTACTAGTATCTGTCGTTATGAAACTCCTTAAATATTGAATTTTGAAATCCGACAAATCCGAAAGATCGTGCAGCTTCCTAGATCCAAGTGAAGCAAGTCTCTAACTGGAAAGTGCAGGGCAATGCAGATGTAGTGTTCGATAGTTTCTAACTCCTCTTCATCCATGCAAATCCGGCGAAAGTCATTCGACGGCACATTCAGCCGCTCTGCGTGCTTTCCTTTAAGACAGTGTTCGGTAATTATAGCATCCACTGTCGAAGCGATATCATCTCACCTGTGCGCTTCTGATTAAAAGAAGGCCAAATCTGTCGTATTGCCTCACACGTCCATGCATTTGCCCATCTTTGATTAGTCTCCGTCGCGAAACAAAGCCGTAGGTTTTGCTTGCAAGTTTATTGAGGCATACTAATACAATCCAATTCTGTTGGAACCTGTTAGTTAGTCTTGCAAGCTACTCGGCTTTGCAATTCTTTGGAGTGTCCCTGTGCCCATGGACCCATATGAGTCGTATGTCAAACCGCTTGGCCATCTCATTTAAAAACGTGCGGCAGTTAAGGGCAGATCTGGTTTTCAGAAACATTGACTCCAGGGACTTGACCGCGGCTTGACTGTCAGAATTGATGTTTACATTGCAGCTCAACCAGTCAGCCATTTCCTTCATTGCCAGCATCTCTGCCTGGTAAATACTGCAATTATCCGGCCATCTTCGAGCCAGGTTCAACCCAAGCTCCTTCGAATAGACTCGAAAACCCACTTGTTCGTGCAGCCTCGATATTGTTGAATTGCCGACGTTGCCGCATACTGCCTACTCAATATGCCCAATGGTATCAGGTGAAGGAGGATTTCCAATGCAGCCGTAGGTGTAGTACGAAGAGCACCAGTGATGCACATCGACGCCATTCTCTGTACCCAGAGTTGGGCCCGAATCATTGAGTCATTGATTTTTTCATATAAAGGCTCAATGAAATCGATTTCATTGAATCATCATTCCATAAAAAATTTCTATCATTGCCCAACTATGTCTGTACCTTCGTGATGAAGACACAGTTCCCTTTTGTCTCTATTGTCTCTAAAGCAGGCCACGAGATAATGATTCCATACAGCAGAATTGGACGCACCACCGCTGTATAAATCCAATAAACGACTTTAGAGCTAAATCCCCATCGTTTTCCAATGGCCCTTTTGCAGGAATATAAAGTAATCGTTGCTTTTCTCACCCGTTCCTCAATATTACGCCTGAAATTCAAATTACTATCTAGAAAAACTCCAAGATAATCCCTTTGTAACTCATCAAAATGTCGGTGTGGGACCCCATGAAGTATATATTATTGATCAGTGATCTAGCGATATTCGTCTGTCTGTCCGTCTGTTAAAATGGCGATCACGCCCAAAATGCTTAACAGATATGACTGAAACTCAACGAGAAGTTTGGTATTGCATTTAAGCGATATCCGTTCAGCGGTTCAAAATTTATGAAAGAAAGTGTAAAGACACCTCAAAAATTTTGGTACCTAAAAATTTTCGCGGAATTTTTTTTTTTAAAAATCTTTTTTGCATTGTGAAGGCTTACATTCGGCAAGACGGAATTTGAATTTTTTACTTCTTTAAATTTCCATTAATCTGTTCCAAATTTCAAATGCATTTTTAAAAATCATCATTATTTTTGCTGCAGAAAAACTTAAAAGACCAATCTTACTGCAATATTTTGTAAAATTTTTGTATCCTTAAATATTTCTTTACATCTTTTTAGGCTCTTTTCCGTTCTGTTGCCATGATGGTTCCCGATTATGCTCTTATTTCCGAAATCGAATTATATTCTTGTGGTTTCTTAACAGCCAAACCATTATCCGTTAAAATAGTGGCCACCTATCGTTTGTGCTCCGAACAATTGAGTACTCAGTGTCATTATGATTATGGAATGCGTGCCGTAAAATCCGTACTCAAAGCAGCTGGTGCCTTAAAACTACGCTACCGTGATGAAAATGAAGATATTTTAATTTTACGTTCAATTAGAGATGTTAATTTGCCCAAATTTCTTAATCAAGATGTACCGTTGTTTCAAGGTATTACCTCAGATTTGTTTCCTGGTACCGTACTGCCAGAGGCTGATTATGAGGTCTTTAATGAATGTTGTCGTCAGGCATGTGAAAAGAATAATAAACAATGTACGGATTTCTTTTTGGAAAAAGTTCAACAGGTAGGTGGAACAGAAATATGAAAATTGAAGTGATTTTTATTTTAGTTAATGGTTTAATCCCTTTTTAGTTGTACGAAATGATTCTGGTAAGACATGGTTTGATGTTAGTGGGTTTGCCATTTGGTGGCAAAACTACTTGTTATAGAATTCTGGCAGATACTTTGGAATGTATGGAGAAACGGGTAAGTTTATTAGATATTTGAGATGCAGTAAAGCGAAAGTTGTGGAAATTCAGAATAATAGAGGCTAATAGAGGTTCTTAATAGTTCTTGCGGATCTTAACGTAAATAAGAGACCAGGGCCGGATGGTATACCAGAACTGGTGCTGAAACATTGCTCTTCGACGTTAGCACGTCAATTGGCTAATCTTTTCCGTGTGGTACCGTGTGGGAGTCTTTCCTCTTTTTTTGGAAGGTTGCCAATGTACAGCCAATCCCCAAAGTGCAGCTAACAATCCTGATAACTACCACCCAATCGAAGGTAATGGAGAGCATGGCTTGCGAGGTATCTAGAGGCTAACTTCTAAACGATCGACAGTATGGTTTTCGCAGAACTCGTTCTACACGAAACCTGTTAGCGTTCCTTTCAGAATGTTGGAGTCGTTCGATTCATTTTTTTTGAGAAAATAAATTAGTAACTCCAGATATTTCAAAGGCTGTTGATTGTGTATGACACGGGGCGCTCATATCTAAGCTTAATGTCTTTGGTGTCGGTAATGAAATGGCTCTATGAAATAAGGCCCCAATGAAATAAGACCCCAAACCAGAAATGAAATAACGCCCCATTTTTTGGGGCTTTATTTCATTATGAAACAACACCCCAAAAAATAAATGAAATAAGCCCCCAATGAAATGAAACAAAACCCCAAGGATAAAATGAAATAACGCCCCATTTTTGGGGCCTTATTTCATAATGAAATTAAGCCCCATTTTGAAAATGAAATAAGGCCCCAATTTAAAAACAAAAATAAATATTAAGTCCGTTCGATAAGCTTATCTACTATTTCATTAAAAAATTACTCCAAAATTTTTGGTAAATTAAAAATTTTACACATACATACAAAGAACTCAATTTAAATCCAAAATATATTAAATCTACTACAAACCGAAATGCACGCCGCGAGTGAACAAAAAATTCCGAATACGTCTAAATAACTGCTTTTATTGACCAGGGCGTGGCACATTGGATTGTTTAAGGTGTTAGCACAATGGACTTGGCGAAATTTTCTTCGATTTTGTACAACCTACCGTCGTCGTTAATATATCTTTCATAACATTATAATATGATGCTTGATTTAAAAGTATTTAAATGCATATGGTGATGAATTAAGCGCCGCAGGCGAAAAATTTTTACAACAGATTTTAACAAAAAATTAAAAAAAAATCGCGCGATTTTTTTTTAATTTTTTGTTAAAATCTGTTGTAAAAATTTTTCGCCTGCGGCGCTTAATTCATCACCATATGCATTTAAATTTTTTTAATTATTTCATCAGTAATTAAATAGAATCCTAGATTTCAGAGAAAATGAAATAACACCCCAAAATATTATTTGGGGCCTTATTTCATTCCTAAAATTTGGGGACTTATTTCATAATGAAATAAAGCCCCAAAACAAAAAATGAAATAAAGCCCCAAATAATGAAATAACACCCCAATTTTTTTTAGTAAAAATTTGTGGGGCCTTATTTCATTTTTGATTTGGGGCCTTATTTCATTGGGGCCTTATTTCATAGAGCCAATGAAATCTCTCGATTTATTTCGAGCTTCCTCAGAGATCGTTCTATTCGTGTTGTTATAGATTGTTTCTCAACAAAACGTTTTCAGCTTCAGTCAGGGGTACCGTAAAGTTCTGTTCTTTCCCCTACTCCTTTTCTAGTTTTTCCTAACGGACTTCAAAGTCAAACTTTAAATCATATCTACTATTTTGGAGATGATAGCAACATTAGTCATGCATTTTCCTTTGATCGTAGGTCCAGCCTGGTTGAGATTGAAGGTAGTTTACGAATGACACACTTAATCAATCTGTGCATATGGGTGGTACAAATATTGAAGAATCGAAAACTCTTGATGTTCTAAGCCTATAAATTTAGTGTGATGTCCACTGGAATAAACACATTTCTCAAGTGTTTGAAGAAGCATTCAAGTGTCGCCACATCCTATTTTTACCACCTATATACGACCCAACTCCCATATATGAAAAGAACTTCTAAAGTCTATTTTGAAGCTCTTGAACCGTGTCCAAAAGAGGGCGTGGATGCTTATCAATGACAATAGGGTATCCAAATCTTTTGACTCATTGGAGCATCGTCGGAATCTAGGTTGAGTGACTCTCTTTTATCAATATTTCCATGTTCTGCTAAGATAACCCAAATTATCCTTAGAGCCGGAGTTTTTTTTCGCAGCTCTCGGTTATGTAGTGCTTAGATCACAACCTTTTGTCGTCGATCGTCCAGTTGATCGCACAGCACATTACAGAGAAGGTTTGTTTATCAGTCGAACTAGCCATATGTCGAATAAACTTCCCGCAGAAGTCTTTCCAGTTTATTTTAATGTAGATAAATTCAAGTAAAATGCCCACAAACTCTACTCCCTTTTTCCTCCTCCTTATAACCTATTTTCCTGATGTCAATAAAAAGCACTGCGTTAGTATGGGCATTCCCTAAGTTTTGGTTCAACGTAAAAGTTCAGTAAATAAAATCCCATTCAATTATAATTATAAAATACTGCAAATTATAAAATCACAACAACTCGGCCCCACGTTGGGCGCCATACCAAATAGAATTGATTAACCTTCTGTCATTCATAAGCTTCTGCGCATTCTTTTGCAACCGGTCTTAATGTTTTAAATAAGTACATGAAACTCTGGCTTTGAATGTTCGGAACGGTTTAAAGCGGAATACGAGAGTGGTTTTTTATCCCAGCCAGAAAAATAAACCACAACTTGTTCATAAAAAGGACTAACAAGGAAGGTCTTTCACAGGGCATCCACCGATTGTCCTGAAAATTTAATATTTAAAAAAGGGTTTTCACTTTATAACAAAATAAGGGCTTTCGAGAAAATCCGTATAAAAGCCGAACTAGTAGGAATTTCGCCAAACGAAAAAATACGTGTCAGCTTAATTTTGATAGTGATTATTATAAATGATTTTGGCGGTCGTACGTACATCTCCATATAAACTACCCCAACGATTATACATTTTTGACAATAACGACCTTAACGAAGCCGAATTTGGACACGACCGATACACCATTGGATAGGTATTCAAAAAACTTTCGACCTGTATAAAATGTTCGTTCACGTTTTTCCCCCTCCCCTTTGACCCGCTTAATGTGAGATTGGGCAGCCATAAAAAACAGGTAACTTTTATTTTCCTCCCATCTTTCCTATATGCAAGTTTCAGGACAATCGGTGGGTGCCCTGTGAAGACCTTCCTTGTAAGATAGAAGGTTTGTTCTTCCCAAATTAGAGGGTGATTCCCTGGAACTATCTAATGAGGCGAAATACCTGGGTTTGATCCTGGACTCAAAGATTTCTATTTGTGGGAGTACTTACTATTGTAGAAAGTGGGTAAGTAGAGAAGGAGGAGTCAGTGAAGCACTTATTATGTGAATGCCCGGATCTAATGAGAAGCCGCCTTACGCAAAGATTTTTCGATGACCTAGATTGCCTAAACGGTGTCTCATTGACATCTCTAGCCGAATATCTTAGAGAATCGGGGTGGTTTAAGAAGTAAAAAGTTTTTGAATCAGAGGGGAGTAGGGAAGTGCTAAATAAGAATCACAATGGGTCTTATGGCCTCCGAGTGAATTCAACATAATATTTGCAAAGACATCACAAATATTTAACTTGAAATCATTTATCTTTGCATCTTTTCAGAACGCTGGTGAAAATCGTGCTATATTTACAATAATCAATCCAAAAGCTATTACTATGGGTCAATTATATGGCCAATTCGATACTGTATCACATGAATGGAGTGATGGCATATTGGCAGTAAGCTATAGACAATTTGCTGTTTCGGATACTACAGATCGTAAATGGTTAATATTTGATGGTCCCGTTGATGCTATATGGATTGAAAATATGAATACTGTATTGGATGATAATAAGAAGTTGTGTTTAATGTCTGGTGAAATTATCCAATTAGCACCCACTACAAATTTAATATTTGAACCCATGGATTTAGAAGTTGCTTCACCAGCTACTGTATCACGTTGTGGTATGATCTACTTAGAACCAGCTTCCTTGGGTTGGGAACCTTTGGTGGCATCATGGAAAAATAAATTACCCAGCAGTTTTCATTCTGTTTCCAAACAACTTATAACTGCTTTAGTTAATCGATTTTGTCCGATTTTATTGTATATAGTTCGTAAATCAAATTTATTTGAAATAGCTCAAACCTCGGATGCCAATTTGATGACTTCCTTAATGAATATTTTCGATTGTTTTATTGATGATTTTAAAGATGAAAAATATGTGCAAAATCTAACAGATTTAGATATGAGAGCT
This sequence comes from Pegoplata infirma, assembly GCA_963921195.1. Taxonomy (NCBI): domain Eukaryota; kingdom Metazoa; phylum Arthropoda; class Insecta; order Diptera; family Anthomyiidae; genus Pegoplata; species Pegoplata infirma. Next base: position 50,910,012 of record OY992537.1, on the reverse strand, counting down.
CAGATAGAGGGAGTCTTTTTATTTTCTTGCATTTGGTCTATTGGTGGTTCATTGGGTGCAAATAGTCGTGATAAATTTAATATTGTATTTAGAGCTTTAATGGAAAAGAATTTTCCAGAAGAACTTTATGAAACTTTTGGTATTATCGAAGATTTACATGTACCCGTGTTAAGTAAACCCTTTATATTTCCCATACCTAAACAAGGTTCGGTATTTGATTATAGATTTATTAAAGAGGGTAAGGGAAAATGGAAATCTTGGCAAGATGATGCTACTGCTGCTGCTCCCATACCCCGAGATATACCGGTTAATCAAATTATTATAACTACCAATGAAAATGTAAGAATGACGGCGCTGTTGGATCTCTTGGTAAAACATTCAAAACCGGTTATGTTTGTGGGTCCTACAGGTACCGGAAAAAGTTGTTATATCATTGACTATATGTTAAAGAAAATGGATTTGAATGTCTTCAAACCGTTACTCATTAATTTCTCTGCCCAAACCCAGGCCAATCAAACCCAAGATATTGTTATGTCTAAATTGGATAAAAGACGCAAGGGTGTATTTGGACCACCTTTAAATAAACGTTTCGTTATATTTGTGGATGATGTTTCGATGCCTTTAAAAGAAACATATGGTGCTCAACCTCCTATAGAGCTATTAAGAATGATGTTAGATCATTGGATGTGGTATGATCGCAAGGCTATTGTACCCATGAAACTTATAGATCTTCAAATGATTTGTGCTATGGGTCCACCATCGTCTGGTAATACGATAACCCCGCGTTTCCAAAGACATTTTAATGTTTTGTCCATAGATGAATTTAATGATGATATATTAAAGAGCATCTTTAGTAAGATTGTCTTGTGGCATTTGGATACCAGGTAAGTAGAGATTTGTGAAAAAGAGAACTTTTTAATAATTTATGCTGAACAAATCTATAATATATAATCATATATTAATTATAACGACTACTTTGTTGCCGATAACACTACACTCAAAATAATTCTACAGTAAAAAAATTAGTAAGCGCGTTGGTAACCCAAATCTACTAATAAGTTACCAATTACCAGTATTACAGTAGTTTTTTTAGTATCTTCAAAGTGCTAAAATTAGTATTTCTTACTGTTTATGAGTAATTTTTGTTGGTAGTTGGTTTTACTAATTTTTTTACTATTTTTAGTTCATAAAAGTACTAATATACAGTAATTTATTAGGTTTTTAATTTATTTTTGTTAGTAATAATTCCGTAAGGGAGCGCTTGTTTACAAGCAGAGCTACCAACTGTTTTTGCTGCAAAATCGTTAAATTTTAATTCAGTGTTGCCATTATGTTACATTTCGGGTATTTGCTGGTGCTTTTTTGGTTTTGCCGTTTTTTAAATGCGCGTTTTTAAATTTAATTTGTGATTTTTATATTATCAATAGATTTTGAAATTGGGAAAATTTGATCCATGTTTGGACCTTGGCCTCATACAAACAACCCCTTTAAATTTGAATTAAGTGACTCTTACAATTGATTTAAATTGTGCCGACGAGGAACTTTCGGTTGTGGCGACTCGCCCCATTTGCTTGCCGACGGCGGCGTTTGCTCTCAATCGTCGGCTAATTTAAATTTTTGGTTATGGAGTTGTATTTTTGTAATGACGCAATCAAAATATGTATTTTTGATAAAATAAAGAAAATTGGGGTTTATTTTCGTAAAAATTTCAATACAATTTATTGTTTTTACAAATCCAATTTACACAGAATTTTGAACAACGCTATGCGTTGTGATCGAATGTGATTTCATCTTAGGTGTGAATTAGGTATAAGTTCATGTAGTGTGAACGTGGCCTTACTCTATACAGGATTATTGATTTTTTGGAATAAGACTCAAAATAATGCATAAACCTTCGTAATGCATGAAAAATTAAAAAAAAATTAAGGCCTATGGTAAGCGGTAGGGAACAACTAGTACATATTTTTCCATTTTTTGTGGCTATGCATTACATGGTAATGCATACCGTTACTCCCAGTAGATTTAGTCGCCGTTATTCAGTTAAAAGCAGCGATGCCAATATAGCGCTTTTCGCGCTAGATTTAGCGCTTTCTGACCACCCAAAAAGCGCATTTTTTATATCTAGCGCGTTTTTAAAAAAGGCGCTAAACTGGCGCGTTTTCACCTTTTCATTTAGCGCCTTTAGCGCTTTCTTTCTACAACTAATCACTTTGAGAAAAAATGCATATTTAATAACAGTCTAAATTCCATATTTTTCACGTAATTGCTGTAGTACGTCAAAAGAAATGTAAAACTTTGTTAAAAAGTAAAAAAAAATGTTTTTTATAATAAAAACCAGAACAAATTTAGTTTAAAAATTTTTTTTAGCAGTTTTTTTTTGACTTATTCTGCAAATTGGCCTGATGATTTTATAAATTTTTTTATTAAAACCGTTAAATTCAAAATAATTTTTTAGCGTTTTTTGGCGCTTTTTACTTTATTCAAATTTAGCGCTTTTTAGCGCTTTTTGAGTCACTGTTTTGCGCTTTTTGCCTGTAAAAAGTTGGCATCACTGGTTAAAAGAAGCATATTTCTCTCAAAATTGTTTTATATGTGTTTTTTCCAGTAATTAAAGATCTTAAAAAAAATATCCAATCGGTCCATGTTTGGACTTTCCTACTTGTATTTGTGTAAAAACTTTTTGGTACATATTTTCTAAATCTTTTTACAACTACGTATTTTTTTTAAATATTTAATGACTGTTGTTTTTTTAAACAATTTTGTTTACTGTCAAAATATAGTAAAATGCATAAAAATTAAACTGATAAAATACCCAAACATTTCATTAAAACAGTTCTGTGGCTTGATAATTGAATGTAATAAAAAAAATTTGTTTTAAATTTAATGTTAACCATTATCTTAATATTATTTGAGTAATATGAATGAAATATTATTTTTACTTTTGATTGTATCAGCTAATTTATTTAATTTATAATAAAAACAAATATTTTTATTTTTTGCTTTTTATCCTTTTTACCTTAAAAAGCACATTTTCCATTTTTTTTTTTTTAATTTTCTCTTTTTTCTTTGCGCTGATTTTTGTTTGGTAAATTTTTACCCTTTTCCTACGATTTTTGCGTTTTTTTTCATATTGATAATGGCAACACTGTTTTTAATAGCGACCAAATGCTCCTTCACAATTCAGTAACAACGCGATACCCAGTCACGGAGTGTTTGTAAAAAAATATATGTTAAATTTATTAAATTAAATTGTGTTAAAGTAATTAAATATAAATGTTCTTTATTTATTTAAATATGCACATTAAATAAAATGCAATTAATAATAAAACTACATCAGTTTTTTTGTTAAATCGTTTTTTATTTCAATGATTGTGTAAGAAAAAAATTCAAGCTGAAGAAGAATATTATGGATACACGTATAAAAAAAATGTATGTATAAAAAAAGCACCCTCTGTAGTAAAATGTTTGTACATACATTTAAACATGTATTGAGAAAATATTATTTCTTTTTTATATTTTTAGCAATCGTTTACGTGGTACAATCAACGCTACATTTTTTTAAACAGCTTAAGAAGACTTGTAATTAAGTATATCTTATAACTAGTGTTTGGGAATTCCCGGACTTATCAATTTCCCGGCAAACGGGAAAAAAATAATTTATTTCCCGGGATTCCCGGGAATCCCGGGAAATATTCTTTATTAATATAAATCGTAAAAAAACATTAAAATTTTACCAACTTTCTATTAAAAACAGTTTTATTAGAGATAAACAATTAATTAAAACATAAAGAATCAAAAAACAAGTAAAAAAGTTAAATTCGGCCTTGCCGAATATAGTGATACCCTCCACAATTTCAAAAAGATTATTGCAAAAAACATTATTTAAAAGGAATTTACTTTTGAAAAAAAAAAAAAAATTTTTTTGAAAAAAAATTTCCGCGAAAAAAAATCCGCGATTTTTGTCTTTTTTTGACCAAAAATATGTTTGTACTTGCTTAAATACCATTTGGTGTTCAATTATGTTCACATATGTCAACCAGCAGGCGAATTAAAGCATTTTGTATTTTTAGGTTATGTTGAATGTACTGAAATTGTGGAGGTGTCCCTACATTTTCGTTCATAACTTTTGAACCGCTGAACCGATATTGCTCAAATGCAATACCAAACTTCTCGGGAGAACTTCAAATAAATATGTTAAGTTTCAGTCATCTCTGTCCAATATTTTGTCCGCGATCACCATTTCCACAGACAGACGGACAGACGGGCATCGCTAGAATGTCTTAGAATCGATCACTGATCAATAATATATATACTTTATGGGGTCCCAGACCGATATTTCGATGAGTTACAAACGGAATGACAAACTTATATATACCCTCTATCACTAAGTGGAGGGTATAATAAAAGTTAAAAATCGTGAAATACAATAAAACAATACAAAAAAAATAATGCAACTTTTTTCCCCACAAAAAATCGCAAAAAATATCTAAAAATCGCAAAAAAATTTAAAACTGCGTTATTCGAGCAAAAACTAATAAAGTTGACAGCACTTTTAATATTTGTTCTGGAAATGTAAATTCTAGGTTCAAAATTTTTATATTTTTTTGACAGTCTTAGCAAAATTATCATTAACCGATGTAAATTTTTTGAATTTTTGAAGTTTTTTCATGATATTGTCATACTTTTTACACTTGGTCAGTTTTCCTACACCCAAAAAAAAACGTGGGTATTCAATACTAAAAATTTAACTAATTTTAGTCCAAAAGGACCTAGTGCAGAAATTGGTAACCAATACTAAAATTTTTAACTAAAATTTGTCAAAACCAGTAGAAATTACTAATGTTAGTACTTTGAAGATACTAAAATTAGTAACCAATTAGTAGATTTTGGTACAATATCACTTACTAAACCTTTTACTGTAGAATTTTTTTGAGTGTATGAATATATATTAGCACTGTTCTTCCAAATAGAAAAAATACAAAAAATAGCAAATGTAATCATACCTGTATGTAAAAAAGATATTAAAAATTAAATTAAAATAACCCTTTTTTATGTAAAATGGTCTATTTTATAAAATTCCCGGATTTCCCGGGAAAAATTAAAAAAATTCCCGGGAATTCCCGTCAGTCTTTTCCCGGGAATTCCCGGGAAATACGACCCGGGAATTCCCGGACCCCAAACACTACTTATAACCGAAACGAAATAAAAAATCATGTATATATAATTTTTTTCTGATTTTTATTTACTAAAATTGATTTAGATAGTAGTTTTATTAACTAAAATTAGCAATTTTATTTACTAAAATTAGTAATTTTTTTTACTAAATAGGGCAAAAATTTTAAATATTTATGATTTTTTTAGTAATTATATTTACTAAATTTGTAGTAAATTGCAGTAATATTTACTGTTTTTTAGTATTTTTCATGTACTACATATTAGTAACAAATTTTAGTATTGATTACCAATTCCTGCACTAGGTCCTTTTGGACTAAAACATTAGTACTCGTAGCTAAATTTTTAGTATTGAATACCCACGTTATTTTTTGAGTGTACTAAATATCGAAAATGCGACTGGGACGCGACCTTATACACTTGATAACAACAGTTCTGCTGGTCAAAAATCCGTTCTCCAAACAAAAAAAATGCCGTTTTGGGCATTTTTGAGAAGTCATAGCGGATAAACCCGATTTGATTGCGACTTCAAATTAAATCGAGGGTAAAGCCTTAACAATACTCTTTAAGATGCAGAACTCATTCGGTCAGTCACCTTAACCCTTTGGGCACCAATTGCCTTTCAATGATGTCTTATTCCCCAGTATTGAAAAAAAGGTTTTTGGGGAAAAATAGCTTACAATTGGTGCGCCAACGGTTAAAGCGACTGATCAAATAAGTTATACAGGCTTTACCTTTGACTTTTTTTAAGTCGTCAGCACATCGGGTTCATCCGCCATGAGTTGTTAAATATGTCCAAAAACGCGGTTTTTCGCATGTCAAATTTTTTCAAAACTCTGATATAATGCAAAAGTTTGGAGATCGGATTTGTGACCAGGAAAATAATTGTAATCATATGCTCAAGGTGGCGTTTCATTCACATAAAGTTTTTTTTTGCCATATGATTTGAAGCAGAAGAAAATGTTCTTTTGGAAATAAGACCTCCTTGATTAACAATTGGTGCCCTTAGCGACTGACCAAATGAGTTCAGAATCCTTAAGCGCAATGTTTTAGCTTTATTATTTGTGAAGTCGCTATCACATCGGGTTCATCCGCTATGTGTTGTCAAAAATGCCCAAAACGGCGATTTTTTTTAACTTTGACCTCAATTTTCCCAAAAACCTGATGTGATGGAAAAGTTTGGAGACCAGATTTGTGATCACTAGAGCAATTGCAGTTAAATTTGTAAGGTCAGGTCCCAATCGCATCTAGTTTTTCTCAAAATGTTCAATAGTGTAATATTAAATACCGAATAATAAGAGGATCAGTATTAGAGTCGAATTCACTCGGAGGCCATAAGAACCATTGTGATTCCCTTAATTGTTATTTCCCTACTCCGCCTCTGATACAACTTTTACTTCTTAAGCCACTTCGATTCCCTATTCTGCTAGATTCGTCAATAAGACATCGTTTAGGAAATTCAGGTCATCGAACAATCTTTGCCCAAATGCTTAAGGCGGCTATTCATCAGACCCGGACATTCACATAACAAGTGATTCCCTGACTCCTACTCCTCCACTTCCCCACAACTTCTACACTAGTCCCTATCAGAAATTCCCATACTCACGGCCATTTGGCCGATTAGATTATACTGTGTCCTGTCAATACTCCCACTAATACGCTATCCGATCGTTTGCCAAAAGTAAGAAGACTTTTTGTCCTCTTACAATTTGGCAGTGGCCACAGGGTTCGCGATATTCTGCACGTAGACAGTAATTTCCACCTATCCTTCATTCTTTTCTCTAATATAGGAACCGAGATGTGAGGTTCCACCCGTTTTCCCACCGACTCAGAGCCATTTATCGCACATTCATCAGCCAATTCGTTCCCAGATTAGTTTGACTGATTCGACTAAGGGATTGTATACAATTCCTATTGATTCCCATTTGATTTGATTCCATATTGATTTACAGTGTTTGATTCTAATTCCTTCAGAGCTGCAAGACTATTAACAAAAATGTTAATGGCGCAATGACGAAGGTCTGGAAATCAGTGCACTTATCCGGAAGTCTCAATGAGGCCCCGATTTCAAGGCATTCAGAGTATACTCCCGAACCCATCTCCATCTTCGATCCGACCGTAAAAATTGTGATCGCATTCTCCGTTATAACAGAGTGTTCCGCCCAGTCTGCCCTAGGTGGTATTTAGACTACGAAGACTTTCCATTATAGCTTCCTGAAGCAGAGGTGTTGATGTCAAGCTGGTTGTTTGTGCCATTCGAGATTTTCTGCCTTTGAACGTAAGATGGAGAAAACTTCTTTTTACGACCCAGACAGAAACGTAACAAATGTACACACTAGCTACTGTATCGCGCCAATATTGTTAACAGTGGCGGAAGTTCAAACCCTTGTATCGTAATATACACAAACTCTTATATCGTAATATACACAAACTCTTATATCATAATATACACTGCAAAATCCAGTATTATAATTCCGTATGGTGGTAAAATATTTCCTGATATCATAGATTGTATTACGAACCCCTTATATTGTAATACAATTTATGATATCAAGAATTTGATTACCGCCATATAGAAATAACTGGATTTCTGGGTGTATGTGCCCGACAAATATTGGGTGAAAAATATTTGGAGTGAAAAAATATTGAGGGAAACAAAATTTTGATTTAAAAAAAATCGTTCCATGTCATTTCCTGTTCTATTTAGTTCATTCCATATAGATTTTATCCCTTTCCGCATAACATGCATTAAAGAAATAAAAAAAATTCTAGTCTTTATCTCAAAAGAAGTACCCTTCTTTTACCCATTGTTTAACCCCTTTAACCATAAAAAAATTGAATTTCTAAATATGTACTTCTCATGAAGGAGTAGGAGGATCGTATATGTTTTTTCGCAGAGTGATCCTACATTCAAAACTTCATGTTTCGAGAATCATTATTTCAGGAGATAGAAATAGTACCAAAGCATAAGGGAAATTCCCGTTAAAAACGGAATTTTCAAAAAGAAAATTTTTCAAAAGATTTTTGGCAGAAAGATGCGACAACTCAAATTTCGAGTTTAATACCCTGTTCTCACGAGCATCTAAAAACGGTTTTAAACGACATTTGTTTTAATTAAAAAAAAGTGTTCACACGTAATTTCACTCGTTTTATTTTGGTTTTTATGTTTTTATTTTGACATTTGCATTATCAGCTGATAAACATGTACACATTTCAACAACAAACGAAATTAAAATATTAAAATTATATTCATCTATATATAAAGTAGTTGCGTGACTGACTGATGACTGACTGACATACTAATCACGCATCATCCCACAGCCCAAACCACTGAAGCTAGAGTCTTGAAATTTGGATTGTAGTTTCACCTCCTGGAATACATATCCGCTAAGGCTGGGTTTTTGGAAATGTTGATTTTAAGGGGTAAAAACGAAGGGTTGAAAAAGGGGAAAAAGCGAGTAATTTGGTACTTTTTATTTTTTCTGAAAAAAATTCAATTAATTTGAAATTTGAAATTTAGGATCGTCTAACGGAAAAACATTCCCAAAAAAAAAAAACTTTCTGGAAATTCGGATTCCTAAGGGTTAAAAGGGGCAAAAAATGGTACTTTGGTACTTTTTATATTTTTTGAAATTAAGGTTTTACAAAAATATTAAAATTTGCAATGGAGGTTCCAACAACAGAAAAAATTCTGAAAACGTACTTTTTCGAAATTCCGATTCTAAGGGCGGTAAAAAGCGAGCACTTTGGTTCTTTTTACTTTTTCTTTCCCAAAAAAAAGTACTTTCTGGAAATTCGGATTCCTAAGGGTAAAAAGGGGTAAAAAATTGTACTTTGGTACTTTTTATATTTTTTAAATTTAAGTCCTACAAAAAAATTAAAATTTGCATTGTTGTTTCCAACAATGAAAAAAATTATGAAAAAGTACTATTTCGAAATACCGATTCTAAGGGGGGTAAAAAGCGAGCACTTTGGTACTTTTTACTTTTTCTGAAAAAAAAAAAATCCTATTAATTTGAAAATTGGAATGTAGGATCCTCCAACGGAAAAACATTCCCAAAAAAAGTACTTTCTGGAAATTGGGACTCCTAAGGGTAAAAAGTGGTAAAAAAATTTACTTTGATACTTTCTAAATTTTTTAAAGTTAAGGTACTACAAAAAAATTTTAAAATGTTAGTTCCAAAAACGGGAAAAATTTTGAAAAAGTACTTTTTCGAAATTCCGATTCTAAGGGGGGTAAAAAAGTGTATTTTGGTACTTATTATAATTCCTGAAATAATGGTCCTGGAAACTTTAAATTTGGAATGCAGGGTCATTTAGCGAAAAAAAATTTCTAAAGGCAAACTCTGAACGGAATGAAAGCCACACGGGACTAATCGGAATGGAACAGGGAATCAAATGGAATAAAACAGGGAACGAAATGGGGATTTGAAATTTGGAATGGAGGTGCGCCTCCCGAAGTATAAATTTGGAATGGAGGTGCGCCTCCCGAGTTTTTGGAAAGCTTGATTCTAGGGAATAGGGGTAAAAAAGGTATTTTGGTACTTTTTATAATTCCACAAACCACTGAAGTTAGAGACTTGAAATTTGGAATATAGATGCACCTCCGGGAAAATAGGTCCACTAAGAATTGGGTTTTGGAAATTTTGATTATTTTTATAGTTCCACAAACCAATGAAGCTACAGATTTGAAATTTGGAATGTAGCTGCATCTCCCGGAATATAGATCCACTAAGGCTGGGTTTTTTGAAATAAAGGTATTTTGGTACTTTTTATATATAGTATACTTAAATAATGGTTTTATTAGCTTGAAATTTGGAATGTAGCATCCCATGCTTAAATAAAAGTCATAAAAACTTAAAATTAGGAATGTACCCAGCAAAAACATGGTAATGAGTTGTGAAAAGTAATCATTACCAAGTACATTATTTATAATGAGTACCCATTACCATTAACATTATTTTAAGCCCAAAAGTAACTACTTTTCAGTAATATGTTATAAAAGCACTTCTAAGTAATAATATCTACTTGCACTTGCAGTTTTTAACCTTTACAATTCAATTAACTTAAAAAGTACTTAAAAACTTAATAAAAATTACGGAATTTTTAAGTTTTAGTAAAAACAAGTTAAATTTTAAAAGTTTTAATTAACTAATTATTTTACTTCTTATTGGTAATGGGTTTTTACTCCTTATTTGTAATCCGAGGCAGTAACTACTTATTTATCTCCATACTCTTCACTAGTTATTTTTGTCTCACGCCCTTGTTAAAATAATTAGTGTTTCATTCAATAAGTAAGTAGTGATAAACATTTGTTTCGGATTACAAAACCCATTACTAGTAATGTCAGTTTTTGCTGGGTAGGATCCAACAACAGAAAAAAATTATGAAAAATTTATTTCCGATCTAATGGGATAAAAATGAGTACTATGGTACCTTTTATATATTCTGAAATAATTATAATGGAAATTTGGAATCTAAGATCGTCTAGCGAAATAAAATATTCAAAAAAGAATAACTTTTGGAAATTCTGATTCCTAAGGAAATTAATAAAAAAAGGGAATTATATATTCTTAAATAATGAGCATATTAACTTGAAATTTGGAATATAGCATCATCTAACGGGAAAAAATCACCCAAAAATTACTTTTTGGTACTGTTTATATTTTCTTAAATAGAGGTCATAAAAACTTAAAATTAGGAATGTAGGATCCAACAACAGAAAAGAAATCTGTAAAAAGTACTTTTTTTTCGAAATTTCGATTCTAAGGGAGTAAAAACGAGCACTTTGGTACTTTTCATATTATTTGAAATAATGATACTGGAAACTTGAAATTTGGAATGTAGGATCGTCTAGCGAAAAAAAACGTTTCCAAATGAATTTTTTTTTAAATTCTGATTCCTAAGGAGTTAAAGGGGTACTTTTTAAATTTACTGAAACAAAATAAGGGGCAAAATGATTCTTTTTTAATTTAATGATCTTATCCCTAGAAACTCTTTTGTTCTTTAACGGATACTATTCGAAAAGGAATGAACACCACAGGGAACCAAATGGAATAGAACAGGGAACAAATGGAATGAAACTAGGAACGAATTCAAATGAAAATGTTATCAATTTATTTTTTAATTTTTTTTTTACTAATTTTTTTTTGTACTAAAATTTGTTTATCAAATTAATTGAGTAATTCAGTATTTTTTTTGTTTCATTCATACATATTTGTTCATATATTTACAAAATTTTTTCATTCAATTTTTGACTCAAAGTTTTATTTACTCAATTTTTTTGCGCTCAAATTAATAAATCAATGTTTTTTTTTTTTTGATAACGTAAGACCGTCTTAAAGTTGACGTAGTAATTATTATATCAACTGATGTATTTGGTATTTTATTGTAAGTGTTGTGATCATCATAAGCACAGTTTTTGTAAAGGCTTAAGACATATATATATAAAGATTCCATAGCGAAAAGTTAAAAAAATGGGTCATTTATTATCATTATAAAATTTTTCTGTATTTACGGGCATCAAAATACCCTGCGCACGCTAGTTATACATATAACTGTTTATAATGTTCAAGAATTGTTTAAAGATAAAAATAGCACAATTTTTTTTGTATTATTTACATTTTAGTAATAAACAATGTTGCCAATATTAATAAAATGCTTTAAAAACGCTGAACATTCAAAAATACTCCATTCAACCCCTGGAATTCCGCTCGTTTTAAATCGTTTTAATTTTAAAACGAGCTAAAAACATTTTTATTTTGACATATTACAACAAAAAAATGTATGGTAAAACGAGTCATAAAAATGGTTTTTAAGCATAAAACGAAAAATGTTGCTAAAAATGGTTTTTAGCTGTAAGTGAGAACAGGGTATAAATGAGCATTATTTCTGGTTATTAAAAAGTACCAAAGCACAATATTTTACCTCTTTTTGTGCTCTTAGAATTGAGATTTCTTAAACATAATTTTTTCAGAATATTTTTTCCGAATATTTTTAGGCCTACACGTGGATAAAGGGGACTAGGAAATGTATTTTTTTTTGGTCCGGTCCCCTTTTGTGGAGGGCGAGACGAAAACGTCCCTGTTGTTGTTTCTTTTAAATTTGTTTAACATTTTAAAGGATATAACGAATTCGGCACAGCCGAATTTAACACTCTTGTTTTTATTGACAAATCTTTTCTATAACCATTATTGACAAAATTTTTTAAGTGTACGTCATGTTTCACTTACGGTTTATCTTTGTGTTTCAAAAAAAAATTTCCTATCGAACTTAATCAAAATTTACTCACGTTTTATATTTTATTGAATGTAATTTTATTTATTTATATTTTAATTCAAATCAGTGAGTTTGCAATGTCAGATAAATATGTCACATTATGACACGTATTAACGTTTATTGAAAATTTTATTACCTAAAAAAATTAAGTTTCTTGGAAGGATATGGCAGATAAGATAATGTTTTATACCCTGTTTTTTTAAAGTATACTTAAATTTTGAAAACATTACGAGAAATTTTTCCGATCGAATAGTTTTCAAACACTACAAAATTTTTTGTATGTACATAAAAATTCTTAGATTCTGAGATATTTTCCTGACATTTTCCAATAAAAAAAATTAAATTTTTTTGTAAAAAGGTTTTGAGATTCGTTCGATTGATAAATTCTGAAATACAATAGATAATTTCTGAAATACACTTGATAATTCTGAAATAAATTTGATATTTTCTGAAATACAATTAATATTTTCTAAAATACAATTAATAGTTTCTGAAATACTTTTGATAAGTTCTGAAATACAATTGATAACTTTTAAAAGTCATATAATCATTTCTGAAACGCATTTTATAAGTTCTGAAATATAATTGATAACTTCTGAAATACAGTTGATAATTTCTGATACATAAAATTCACAGATTCTGAAACAGTTTTCTACAAAAAAAAAAAGTTTCAGATTCTAAGATACTTTCTCATGGAGAAGTTCCAGCTTTTATGGAAAACTACTCTGATTCTTAGTCTATAAAAAATTGCCGCATAAAAAATATCGATAAAAAAGTCTTAAAGTTCTTTAAATATTTGATTATGAAACATTTTTATACCCTCCACTTAGTGATAGAGGGTATATATAAATTTGTCATTCCGTTTGTAACTTATTGAAATATCGGTCTGCAACCCCATAAAGTATATGGGGCATTCCATGTCAAATCGGACACATTGAATTTTTTTTTTTTAGATTTACCCAATTTGTTTACAGTTTTTAGTACCTTTCAAAAACTTCTTCGTAGTAAATTTTCAAATTTTTTTATGACCCGTTCAAAAGATATCGAATTTTTAAAAATTTGTAGTTTGTTCCTTTACTCAAACTTCTTTTACTCATAACTTCTTCAATAATGGTCCAAATTTCAAATTTTTTATTTCAACTTTTTTGTTTTTTGCGTACTTTAAAAAAAAATCCCAAAAAATTTTTAAAAGCGCTCTAGTATGCGATTTTTAAGTTTTAAAATTTAAATCTCATTTTAGAAATTGTTTGTACTCTTGATTTTTTGGAAATTTGTTTGTGTAAAACTTCTATCGATTCTACAAATTTTCTTCCCAGGAGGATCGTGGGATAACGATTATTACTATTTTTTTAAATATTTTGAAAAAAAATTTATTGTAATTTTCCAATCTTAAAATTATTTCTACTGCTCCAATGGTGCGTCGTAGAGGGGTCATTGATAAGACCGACCCCCATTAATTTTTACGTCTTAATATTTCTTTGGAACAAACTAATACCCTATCTCCAATTTCTAAGGGGGCTCCCACACAAAACGACATTTTTTAAAGTTTGCTTCAACCGCTCTAACTGCCCAAATAGTGCCCTTAGAGCAACAAAATATATGACCCACCCACAATATTTTTTTAGTCCAAACATTTTCTCTGAACACACCTACCCTCTATCTCTAATTGTTAAGGCGGTCCCCATAGATTTTTTTTGTATTTTTTGTAAATTTGTTTTATTTAATCAGCTTCTACCGGTCCAATGTGCGTCCGAGAGCGGTCATTGGTGAGACCGACCCCAATTTATTTTTACCCTACAACATTTTTTTAAAACATACCTACGCCCTATCTCCACTCCCTAAGTAGGCTTCCATTCAAAATTACATTTTTATAAAATTTGCTGCAGCTGTTATTTGTATGGGAGCCTACTTAGGGAGTGGCGATGAGGGTGCACAAGGATTTGTTTGATAGATGGTGATCAGCATTTTTGGACCAAAATTAAACAAAAAAAACATTTTTATATGTTTTTTTATATTTTTCCGATAATACCGGTACGTACCGGTACTCACATTTCGGTATCGGTATTACCGTAACCGATTCCACTCAAATACCGTAACCAATACCGAAATAAAATAAAAAACGATACCAATACCGATATCGATACCGTTATTCGTTTCGATTGCCAACCTTGAGTCTAAGACTAGCGATGTCCGTCTTTCTGTACGTCCGTCTGTGGAAATGGTGATCACGGCCAAAGTATTAAACATATATGACGGAGACTTAGCAAGTTTACTTGTTGTTGTCGTAAGTAGTTTGGTATTGCATTTGAGCGAAATCGGTTCAGCGGTTCAAAAGTTATGAACTAAAATGTAAGAACACCTCGAAAATTTTGGTATATTCTACATAACCTAAAAATACAAAATGCTTTAAATTGGCTGCTGGTTGGCATATGTGAACAGAATTGGACACAGAATGGAATTTTTACAAGTATAAACCAAATTAAAAAAAAAAAAAAATTCGCTGAAATTTTTTTATTCATCAAAAAAATTTTTCCGCGTAATTTTTTTTTTCAAAACTTTTTTTTTTGGAAAATAATATTTTGTTACATTGTGGAGGGTATCAATACATTCGGCATAGCCGAATATAACCTTTTTACTTGTTTTTCAGTATATTTAGTTTCCTTTTTTATCATAAAATCATATTAACTACAATGTGCTAGTCGCAGAAATTAACAAGCTGGGCACCCTGCTGATAAGCTGATTCGGATACGCTAAATTCAGTGGTGCTAGCTGTTTTTCCAAGTTAGCGGTCGTATTCGCGATTTAAAATTTGTAAAGCTAAAGTACTACGAAAAA
Organism: Pegoplata infirma; assembly: GCA_963921195.1. Classification (NCBI taxonomy): domain Eukaryota; kingdom Metazoa; phylum Arthropoda; class Insecta; order Diptera; family Anthomyiidae; genus Pegoplata; species Pegoplata infirma. The sequence goes on along the minus strand of OY992537.1, from coordinate 50,894,727 downwards.
TAAATTTTTAAGCGCTTGGTATAGTTTTTAAATATAAATTTAGAAACCCGGCTAAAAATGAATTGTATATGAGCATATATGAACACATCTGACCATACATCATTAATTCGAAAACATATATCGTGAACCTATATTCAAAATATGCCAACTCAAATTTGACGGAAATGAGTTTCCGATGGCAAATAGCTCCCCTATGTAATACCTATCTGCCATAAAAATTGCAGAGCAAAAAAATAATTTGTTGTCGTTTTACATCCATTTTTGTTATTCTGCTAACTCAAAGTACATATTTTTTTGGTGGAAATAAATGCCAACTCCCATTGTAAATTTCCAAAAATTTTTCAAAAAAATTTTTAAAAAAAACTTAGACCACATATCTTATTGCATTTGCCATGCTAAACACGAATCTTGTAAAGATTTTGATATCTAATGACTGGTTCTCGAGATATTGCCATTTTGAAAATATCGGTAAATAGTGTTTGCAAAAAAAAAAATTGCTTATATTTATGTAACTTTCAAACTATTTATCAGATTGAAACATTATGAATGGGGCAAATAAAGTCAATGATATAAGCTTTCAAAATAGCTAGTTTGGAGTGACCCTATTGCAATACAGCGTGAGTTACAGAGTGCCAAAGTTGACCACCCTGAGATTAAAAGGCTTTCGGAGCTAGTAACTTTTAAAAATATGCAAGGATTTTTAATTTTTTGTTCAGTTTTTGCAATTACCGTACTAAGGATAACAAAAACCAAAAAAAAAAAAAAATTTAAAATTTTTCCAAAATAAATGTATTTTTATTTTCCGACAAAATATGCCAACTCTAAAAAAAAATTTGTTTTTTGATATAGTAATAAATGCCATCTCTGAAAAATACGCAAACAAGTGCAAAATTTGAAAATTTTTGCATAGGCAAAAATTATTTAGAATATTTAAACCATGTTATGGGAGGTACATTGTTAATTTTTACAATAATTAGCGAAATAACTAGTTTTTTAGCTCTCCTGAACAGTAAGCTTTTTCGAGTTGGCATTTATTGAATATAGTTCGACGATATGATCATATATGAACATATATTTAAATTGGCGCTTATTCAATATATGACCATATATGGTAAAACATATGATAATATGCGATCATATATTGGCCCATCCTTAACATAAATTATCATATATGATCGTACATGAGCTTGTATACATTATTTTTAGCCGGGAAACGCATTTTTTTTTCACGAAAAATTTTGTGTCTGTAATGTTTCGTATTTTACACATTTTCATAAATTAATAGCAAAATAAAAAAATTTGGAAAAAAATTTGGAAAAAAAATTTCGCGAAAAAAAGATTCCGCGAATATTTTTTTGTATATTCAATAGAGTTTAGATGATAAAAATTCAGGAATTGTCTAAATAATATAAAAAATTGTTCTTTTTTTACTTAAAAATCAAAAAAATATTCAATCGCGAATATCGCTAATACATACGCTAACTTTCAAAAAATATATTACATTACAATGAGATATTACAATGAGATTTAGTGTACACGAACTAACTTTAGTAGATGGCAGTCGTAAATTCAAATCAAACTAAAAATATTTGTATTAAACCAATTTTTCACGAAAATAAAGATTTTTCGCAAACAAAAAATGTTTTTCGCTAAAAAAATTCACGGAATTATGGTTTGTTATGTTAGTTTAACAGATTTGAAAAGTTTTAAATTTAAAAATTATCGCATAAGTTTAAAAATATCGTTTTTATTGTACTTGAGCATCAAAATTTTAAATCGCGAATACGAGCGCTAATTTCGAAAAACTGCTAGCGCCATTGATTTCAGCGTACTGGAATTAACTTTACTAGTAGGGTGCCCAGCTTGTTAAAAAAAAAAGTGTCAAATTCGAGCACAGTGTTACTAATTTATTATCAATTTCCTTTCCATTTTCAGAGGTTTTTCTAAAGAATTTGATCCCTGTATCGATGAAATTGTTGATGCTACATTAAAAATCTATAATAAAGCCAAAATGAATTTACTACCTACACCAGCCAAGTCCCACTATCTATTCAATTTACGGGATTTTTCTCGAGTTATACAGGGTGTATTGCTCTCCGTGCCAGAAGCTACAGAAGATATGAGTTCAATGCGTCGCCTATGGGTACATGAAGTTTTACGTGTCTACGGTGATCGTTTGGTGGAAGACAATGATCGTACTTGGCTATTTGAAGCTTTATGCAAACAAATTCAGGAAAGTTTTAATACGGCACCGGAAGATTTGTTTGAACGTTTAGTGCAAAAGGGTGAAAAATTATCTGAAGCAGATTTTCGAGGTTTTATCTATTGCGATTTTACCAATCCAAAGGCGGATACAAAGAATTACTTAGAAGTTCAAGATTTGGAGGAGCTACGTAGTGTGGTGGAAGCGTATTTGGTGGAGTATAATAATATGTCAAAGAAACCTATGGACTTGGTACTCTTCCGTTTTGCCGTGGAACATTTATCGAGAATATGTCGCATAATAAAGCAGCCACGTAGTCATGCTCTACTGATTGGGGTCGGTGGATCCGGACGTCAGAGCTTAACACGTTTGGCTTCGCATATATGTGATTATGAATTATTTCAAGTTGAAATATCTCGATTATATGGACCGAATGAATGGCATGAAGATATCAAGGTTATATTACGTAAAATAAGTTCCTCCGAAATGCATGGAGTATTTTTATTTACAGATGTGCAGGTAAAAATATAGCAAACACACATTTTTGAATAAAAGGAGAAATTTATTAAAATATGTTAATAAAGACGTTAGATATTAATATTTTTAATTTGTGTTTTATTAGATCAAAGACGAATCATTTTTGGAGGATATTAACAATTTACTTAATTCGGGTGAAGTTCCAAATTTGTTTACCAATGAGGAAAAACTGGAAGTTCAAGAGAAAATGGCTCAAATTGATAAACAAAGAGATAAGGCAGTTCAAACTGATGGTAGTCCGGTGGCATTATTCAATTTCTTTGTAACGGTAATTTAACAATAATTGGGGTAGCAAGAAACAGATCCCTAAGAAACTATATTACTATATTACTCTTGCAGCCCCACACTCAGAGAAGAGAAATGATTGTGGCAACCATAATTTAAGAGCGTCATATTATGATTGAAAATTGTATCATAATTTGTTTGTAGCAATCATAACGTTTTTGGAGCAATCAGGTTATGATCCTGAATAATCGTAAATTTCAGGACTATAATTTGATTACCACAAGTTATGATTGCAATAAACATATTATGATACAATTTTCAATCATAATATGACGCTCTTAAATTATGGTTACCACAATCATTTCTCGTCTCTGCGTGCAATTAAATTAATCTTATTGATTTGTTCAAAATTCATTTACAGATAATTTTTTAAACTCCCTGGTATTATCTTCTTTTTTTAAAAAGACAACTCTTAAATTTTTCTCTTTCAGACCTGCAAAGATCAATTACACATTGTTTTATCCATGTCACCAATTGGTGAAGCTTTACGTGTCCGTATCCGTAAATTCCCCTCAATTGTTAATTGTTGTACAATAGATTGGTTTCAAGCTTGGCCCGAAGATGCTCTTTTAGCTGTTTCCACACGATTTTTAGCTAAAGAAGATCTTACCGATTTGGAGAGGACCGCTGCTATTGATATGTGTATGGAGTTTCATACATCAACACAAGCTTTATCGGAAGCTTTCTTCCTAAGATTGAAACGTCATAATTATGTTACGCCTACTTCGTATTTGGAGTTAATACAAACTTTTAAAGCTTTGCTGAATAAAAAGAGAACGTAGGTATAAATTTTAAAAATGTGTTTAATAATGTTAATCACGGATGTTAATTGTACTTTTTTTTTGGTACATTTTGACCTTCAAAAGTACCGTGGTACTACCGCGGATCATTTGGTACAATTTAATTTAAATTTTATGTTTCTGTAGGAAGAACTGTTTACAAATTCATTGATTAAGATATTTACGCCAAAATACTATAATTTCGCCATTATTTATAATATTTGAGGTAAAACATCTTAATTCAATCGACGAGGTTAATGAAATATGCCTGAATGAAATTCTGTACTTTTACTTTAACAAAAAAGAGATTGCGCCAATTTTTTAGGCTTCTGGTCATTCTAGTATTCGAGATATGGGGTCTTGAAAATTGGGAAAATCGTATAAATTTGACAAAAGTGTTCTGAAATAAATAAAGATATCTCAAAAAGTAATAATGATACAGGTCTCATTTAGGTTTCAAATTATAGGTAATGTGACGGTCTTTAAAATGGCATTCACAAACAAGGAAGGTCTTTCAAAGGCACCCACCAATTGTCCTGAAACTTGGACATAGGAAAAGGGGACAAAAATAGGAATTACCTGTTTTATTATATTACATTTAGCAGGTCATAGGTGAGGGGGAAAAACTGGATTTTTTTCGTTTTTTTTTGAAGATTTTTCACATTTCTTCAAAAGAAACTATAAGAACATTGAATATAGGTCGAAGGTTTTTTTAAGGCCTATCCAATAATATATCGGTCGTGTCCAAATTCAGCTTCGTTAAGTTCGTTATTGTTAATCATATATAATAATCTCTATCAAAATTAAGCTGACCCGTATTTTTTCGTTTGGCGAAATTCCTGCTAGTATGGCCTTTATACGGATTTTCCCAAAAGCCCATATTCTTTCATAAGGTGGCAACCCTTTTTTAAATTTGGGAATGGGCAGCTAAAAAAAAACAGGAGACACTTATATTTTCCCCCTTATTCCCATATTCAAGTTTCAGGACAATCGGTTGGTGCCCTGTGAAAGACCTTCCTTGTAAGATTTTTTTGAAAAAGTTCACAGGTCACTGTTTTAACCTTAACTTTTGGAGATCCATATCACAAAAAACAATATTTTTTAAATTTTAGAAAAAAATATATGTTAGCGATGTTTTCGCATAATCGTATACATGTTAGTATTAACCGAAAACACATCCACGTTTAACAAAATTTACTTGGCATCCCTGCTGCGAAAAAGGTTTGTGTATTTGCTATTAACAAAGAAAAAGGTATGTGTCTTTGACATTTCAATAAAAATATGAACTTGGCATCACTTTTTATCGACGCTTCATTTTAACGCCGATAATTATACAAGTTAAAAATAAGCGTGTATTATTTAAAATTTGTATGGTAAGCGTATACATGTTAATATTAACCGATTAACCGAAAACGCATCCACGTTTAACAAAATTTACTTGGCATCCCTGCTGTGAAAAAGGTTTGTGTATTTGCTATTAACAAAGAAAAAGGTTTGTGTCTTTGACATTTCAATAAAAATATGATCTTGGCATCACTTTTTATCGACGCTTCATTTTAACGCCGATAATTATACAAGTTAAAAATAAGCGTGTATTATTTAAAATTTGTATGGGTAAGCGTATATACGGTTATGCGAAAACAGGGCTGTTATTAAGGATCACCTATACTACTTAAGTTTAAATTTTGTTTAAAACAATGCCATTTTAAAGGCTGTCTCATTACCTATTATTTAAAACCTGAATGAATATATCATTTTTACTTTTTAAGATGTCTTTATTTATGCCAGCACACTTTTGTCAAATATACATATACGATTTTCCCAATTTTCAAGACCCCATGATAGGATTTACACTTGGAATCATAATGAATCTCAAGGTGTTTTATTTACATATCGATTGGTCGCATACTTGTAGATGTATTTGATAGTTTTCACGGAATGATTCAAAATTGATGCACTATAAAAAAATTTGCCAAATTAGTTCAGCTGTGCTGTGATTTTAGATATATTGAAACAACTAGGCGTAAAAGTGGGCGTGGTCAAATTTTCTTTTCGGTAAATTCTAAGTTGGACAATGACGAACATTAAAAAAATCTGTGCAGTCGTTCTGAATGTTTAGATATATCGATTAAAGTTGGGGTAGTAAATTTTTCTTTCCGTTAAAAAGTAAGCCTACTGGTCAGCTCACATGAGTACTTCGATGAACGTGATCTTGTTGTGTAACCTATAAAAGAGAGATAGAAAATAATGCTCAAGTATAACGAGTTTATCCTGCTGATCTATCACGTCCACCAGTATCGGGCTACCAAAATTATCGGCCTAGCAATAGGCATATGCCGAACATTTATAGAGAAAGTGCTATGCCTTATCTTCCACCTCCACGTGCTGACATCTTTTGCAATAGTCGTTGTGTGAGATTCCCATTTTTCTGGCGTGTGCGCCGAAGCGTGCACTGTGCCTCGTAGTGCCTACAACCAGATTGCGTAGCTGGTTCCGAGGCAGTCTTAAGGTCATATGCGGTTCACACCATCCTCTTGTTAGAGAACGTGGGATCACGACGCCATCTGTCGTTGGCGATCTGCAATAGTGAAGTTCTGGTTTTTTGGCTTTCGGTCAGAAATATGCGAAAATGTTGAATAAAAACATTAATTAAAAAAAATATACACAATTTTTGTAAAAAAAAACATAAATGATGAGAAAGCGTGACAAAAGAGGACAGAAAACTAACGCCTAATGACAAAATTAATAAAAACAAGTGAGAGTGTTAAATTCGGCTGTGCCGAATCTTGTATTCCCTCCAACGTAAAAAAAAAAACTGTATGGGCGTTTTTTTTCGGGGGGGGGGGGGGGGCTTGTCGAGGGTCCTTGGAGACACCTTCTCTCTGGTCAAAAATGTTTATAAATTTAATTACTAGGCTTTTTGTACAAAAGATATACAATTTCATCATTATATAAATTATTTGCTAATATCCACGCCCTCAAAAAGGGGCGGACCAAAAAAGAAGTAATTTTTACCCCCTGGGTCCAAGTCCCAGACTTTGAACTTTTTCAAGCATAAAAATCTTTCATTTGTTTAACAAAAATACAAAACAACCTATAAAAAGTTACCTTTTTTCATGGGTTGGTTTACTTCGTCAAGGGGAACTTTTTTCACCTGGTCCGATTTTGCCCATCTTCCAACCTAAACCAGCCTATGAACATAAGACATATATGTGCCAAATTTCAGGAGTCTAGCGCTTTTATTTTGGACTATCGTGTCTTCCACTGACGGACAGACGGACGGACATAGCTAGAATATCTTAGAATCGATCACTGAACAATAATATATATACTTAATGGGGTCCTAGACCGATATTTCGATGCGCTACACATGGAATGACAAAGTGAGTATACCCCCATACTGTAGTTGGAGGGTATAAATATTTAACGACCAAACTGAAAGATCAAAATGAAGTAATGACCAATAAGGCTGAATGAACGAAAACACCTAAAAAAGCTGAAATGAATGAACTAGATAAACCGCTCAGTTAGGTGAATAGTTCAATTGAACTGGTTCGTTCGTGAACGACACAACTCTAAGACGTATGATCGATCTCATTAGAATATGGAGTCGTCAATTGTCTGTATAATTCATATGCCCCGGTACCCACACTTAGAGAAGAATGTGGCTACCATAATTAAGGAGCGTTATGTTATAATTGAAAATTGTATCATAATAAATGTTTTCTAGAACGTTACCGCGGGTACCCAAACCAGCCCGAAAAGCGTTCCCGTACGTAAAAATTGGGTAAATTAGAGAATTTTTGACAGAATAAATTTGTTTCTCATTTTACCGAACTTATACGTACCATTTTTTCGTGTAAATTGGTAACAATCAGATATTGAGACAACTGTTGATTTTTTTTGTGAAACTAAATTAAAAATTTTGATAAAATAAAAAATAAAACAAAAGTAATGTTTAATTTTAATCAAAATAATATATTTAAAGCGGATTAATCAATGAAAAGTTAGCTGCTAACCGCCGATTTAACGGAGCCTTATGTCAAAATTTGTATGAAAAAGTTAAATTTAACGGAGAGTTATTTTATAACGGAACATTGAGTAATCCAGCCTTAGTCATTAAAATCAACTTTTACAATTTGTTTCGCATTGTTTAACGTATTTTTTCTTACTAAATTATGTAAGCATTTCAATTTGTTTACATTTTTTATTTTTCGGGTTTTTTGCGTTCCCGTACTTTTGTTAATTTTTTCGGTATCGTGAGTTTTTTTGATTTTCTCTCATTTTACCGAACTTTACCCGGAAAGTTCTGGAACACACCTAATATGTTTCTAGCAGTCATACAATTTTTGTTGCAATCATATTATGGTCCCAGATTATAGTTTTTCGAATCTTTTGAATCATAACATGATTGCTGAATTTTATGGTTGCTACAAACAAGTTACGATGCAATTTTCAATCATAATATGACGCTCTTAATTTATGGTTGCCACAATCATATCTCTTCTCTGCACGCAGATGAGTGCTAGATTCGAATGTATCGCCATCTCATTCAAAGACGCCCTGCATTCTTGGATAATTCCAGATGTGGTAGTCACACCCGCCAGGTATTTAATAACAGCTTGGTTGTCGGTGAAAACATGTCTCTGAATCTTATCCGTTGGCACCCTATCCAATCCACAGCCCTTTTTAAAGCCGGTAGTTGAAAGCAGAGTCTGTAATCGAGTTGAGCCACTAATGCAGTGCATTGTGTTGATATCAGGAAAATAGGTTATAAGGATAAGAAAAGGGATTAGTGTTTGTGGACATTTGACTTGAATTTATCTACATTGAAAGAGACTGGGAAGACCTCTGCGGGAAGTTTAATCCACATACGGCTAGTACGAGTGATAAACGAACCTTTTTTGTAATGCGATGTGCGATCAACTGGACAATCGACAACAAACGAATGTGATCTCCTAGACAACCGAGTGCTGCGAACAAAAACTCGGGCCCTGGGGTTAAGTTTACTTATCTCAACAGAACACTTTCCATGGTAATATCTATAGAATAGAGTCACACAACCTACATTGCGACCATGCTCCAATGAGTCAATAGAGCTGGATACCCAATTGTCATTGATTCCACTGATTTGAGCAGTGGAATCTCTGATTCTTCTTACCTTAATTCATTTTCAATTGCCAAAGTCGCCATGCCTACAGTCCCTTTAGTCCTGAAAATAAATTAGTTGAAGAGTCTTTAGATCAGTGGCCGGCAGAAAGAGAGTGTATGAATGCATTGGTAAATGAATATAAACATGCATGTGCTTGTGTATTTCTTAAACAAAGCGACATCAACCTGCTTGTTGATGTATTTTTATGCCTTAAGTTGTGAGTTTTGTTGACAATCGTGTTATATACGTGTTAACTGCCGATTGTGTTCGACTTCTGAGGGCTATGGGTGCAGGTCACTGCTTTAGATTCCATGAACTGTAGATACTGATTTGCCTATCACTCCATGGATGTTCAATTATTCAAGTTGTCAGATAACAGTTTTTGAATTAAAAAAATTTAATATATTGAACATATTGAAAAGTTGACCAAATTCTGCATTGTACTTCCCATACATGTTTCATTTCTGAGGATCTTTTTCAATGAATTTCTCTTTATAAATTTATTTTGGACTTTTTGTTACGCATTTTTTTTTTTTCATTTATCCCATATTTTCTCTTCTCTCATTTTACAGTTCCATTTTAACCAACAAAACTCGTTATTTAACTGGTATTTCTCAATTGGATATTGCTGCGCAACAAGTTGGTGTTATGCAAGAACAATTAGTACTTTTGGAACCTAAACTTAAAGCAGCTTCTGAAACGGTAGCCATACAAGTGGCTAAAGTTACCGAAGACAGCAAAGTTGCTGAAGAACAACGTGAAATGGTTAAAGAAGATGAAGCAGTAGCTTCGGATCAGGCCAATGTAGCACAATCCATTAAAGACGAATGTGATGCTAAACTAGGAGAAGCTTTACCTATACTGAATGAAGCATTGGCAGCGTTAAACACTTTAACCACTGCCGATATAGCCGTAGTTAAAACTATGAAAAGTCCACCCCTAGGAGTACGCATAGTTATGGAAGCTGTTTGTATTTTAAAGGAGGTAAAACCAGAACGTATAGCTAATCCAAGTGGTATGGGTATGATTGAAGATTATTGGGGTCCCTCAAAGAAAGTATTGAGTGATATCAAATTTTTGGATAGTCTATTGAATTTCGATAAAGATAATATACCATCGGAAGTTATGCAAAAACTACAAAAGAGAGTTTTAACAAATGAAGCTTTTGATCCGGAAAAAATAAGATCGGCCTCAACGGCCTGTGAGGGTTTGTGCAAATGGGTGTTAGCCTTAACAAAATATGATGTGGTAGCTAAAGTGGTAGCACCGAAAAAAATTGCTTTAGCTGAGGCAGAAGCGGCTTATAATGTAAGTAAAGAAAATGAGGGGACTTTGGCAACATTTGATTAACTAATTTTTTTCAATTGTCTTCTAGGCAGCCCAAAGGACATTAAATGAAAAACTAACTCAACTGGCACGGGTAGAAGCAAATTTGGCTGCCATACAAAAGGTGTTGGATAAACAACAAAAGGAATATGGGTAAGTGAGGATAATGCGTTGTACGATCGACTGGATAGTCGATTACAAACTAATGAGCTCTACTTGATAACCCAGTTGGCAAAATAAAGTGACACCTGATATACTGCTGACTCTCCCTTTATGAAATCGCTGACATCTTTATACAATTTTTCAAAATGTCATCAATGACATGTCAGTAGTTGGTCAGCAGTGTCCACCAGTATCGGTGGCCACTAACAATTCGTTTAAACAACCGCTGACCAACTGCTGACATGTCATTGATGACATTTTGAAAAATTGTATGAAGATGTCAGCAATTTTATAAAGGGAGAGTCAGCAGTATGTCAGGTGTGATTTTTTTTGCCGACTGGGAAGCGAGTGTTACGAATAAAAACACGGACTCGGGGTATGAGTTCACTTACCTAAGCAGTGTCTGTGTCTTTATCAAGAAGGTACTAAACCTACGGCTGCATTAGAAATCCTCCTTCACCTTATACCATTGGACATATTGGGTAAGCAGTGTGCGGCTATTCGACTGAATAGCACACTGCAATGGGGGATCAGCGAGTGTGGCCATAGCGCGATCTTGAAGAAGATATCAATTCCACAAAATGTGGACTGTGCTCCCTCTAAGAGCCTTTTTGAGCGCCACTTTACCAACTTTACCACTATGATACCATCCAGGAAGTCTGGAATGAGGAGCATTGCGGGTAGTGGAACCTCCATAAATTTTTCCACAGATGAATCGAAGATACACAAACAAGTGGTCTTTGGAATCTATTTGGAAGAGCTTGAGTTGAGCCTGGCTCGAAAATTGCCAGATCATTGCAGTGTTTACCAGACCAAGATGCTGGCAATAAAGGGATTAGTTGACTGGTTGAGTTGCAGTGTCTTGCCTACCGCAGTCAACTTCTATTCTGACAGTGAAGCCGCGGCAAGTCCCTGATGTCAATGTTCCGAAAATATGATCTGCCCATGACTGCTAGACGTCTTTAACTGAGATGGCTTAGCAGTTCTAAATACAATTCATATGGGTCCCAGGGCACAGGGAGATTCCAAGGAATTATAAACCCGATGAGCTTGCAAGACTTTGAACTACTTTAAAGTTCCAACAGAATTATTATGTTTTGGTATGCTTCTTGAAACTAGCAAGCAAAATCAAGCTTTGTTCCGCTGCAAAAACTTATCAGAGATGAGCACATGGATGGACGTGTGAGACTACACGACATATTTGGCTTTCTCTTAATCAGAAACCAACAAGTGAGCTGATATCGCTTCCAAGAGAAGATACTTCGAAGGTGGTTACTGTTATTACTGGGTACTGTCTTTTTGGAAAGCACGCATAGCGGTTAAATGTGCCGTCAAATTACTTTTGACGTTGTTGCATGGATGATGAGGTGTTGGAAATTATCGAACACTTTATCTGTCATTAATAAGATTCACCGCCCTCCTTTGCATATGGTCTAGAAGGTTCAGAATCTCAAGCCCACATATGGGTGTTTCATTACATTTTCGGTCGAATATAGGTGGTAAAGATAGTGCGGATATCGGCCGAGGTAAACTAGTTTTTACACCGTTTCAGAAAGCGATGACACATGAATGCTTCTTTCGACACTTGAAAGATGTCTTAATTCCATCAGACACCACACTGTATTTTGATGTCCACAACATCAAGACTTTCATATTCCATAATATCTTTATCATCCATTGATCAGATGCCAGTGTTTATTCCACTGCCCGTCTGTTGGTCAACACACAACACTGGGTTTTGCGTGCATTAAAGTCCACCCTATACGCTCGACCCCTTTCTAAGATAGTAGAAAGATCTCGGTTGAGGATGTCATTCATATTCTGCTGCATGGCCCCAACCTCAAGGCTTGGCCTATGACCGAAGGAAAATAAATGACAAATGATGCTGTCATCCGCAAAAGAGTAGATTTAATAAGAAGTTTGACTTAGAAGGTCTTTTAGGAAAATAAGAAATAGAGTAGGAGAAAGAACAGAACCTTGTGAAAAGTCTAAATTTAACTGAAATTTTCGTAAAGAGACCCCATTTATGACAAAGTGTATAGTGCTTTCACTGAGAAATCTCGAAATAAAACCCGCGAAATCATTACCAACACCAAAAGCAATAAGCTTTGACACAAGCGCGATGTGTCATACACGATCGAATGCCTTGGAAATATCTAGATCTACCTTACTCTCACTAAATTGGTGTAAAGATTGATTCTTAACATTCGGATGGGAACGCTAACAGGTCTCCAGAAGAACGGCTTTTAAGAAACTCATACTGTCGATCATTGAATAGGTCTCTTGATAATTAACAAGATGATAATCATACTTTCCATCACCTTCAAAAGTGTAGAGCAAATTGCGATTGTGCAGTAATTTTCAGGGTTAGTAGCATAACACTTTTTTGAAATAGGCTGAACATTGGAAACGTTTTAACTCGAGGGAAATATATTGAAAAGGTTTTTCAATAGACGACATAGCGTCGAAGAACAGTGTTTCACCACCAGTTGTGTAATGCCATCTGGCCCCGGTGATTTATTTACATTGAGATCCGCAAGAACCCTTTTAACTGCGCGCGTTTTGAAGAAAATCTTGAGCATAGTACAGTATACCCTTCCAAGCTAGGGCAGAGGTTGATCGCTTTCCGGCAAGTATGCTACAATCCATGGGAGTCGGTGCAGGTTTTTAAAAGAGTTTCGCGACATAGAAAACACTTTTATCCTTTCTTTAAACTCGAGCATCTTCCAGGCCGAAATAGTTTCCTTGAGCAAGTCAGCTTAACACTTCGGTGGTGAGACAAACAGGGAATTAAACTTTTATGTTGACAGCAAAACTGCTTTAAAAGCTCTGAGAAGCTTTTGTGTCAAGTTGATATAGTTTTCGAATGCTTCGAGAACTGACAAAGTTTAGGGAGTATGAACAAGGTGAAACTAATATGGGTACCAGGTCACATATGTATTCAAGAAAACGCGAGAGCAGCCAACAAGGTGTTAGTGGTATTGGTTTTCGATCCACTTATCCAGCACTTCAGATCGCTACGTATTCAGTAAGAGGGTTTTTATCATCACGCCTGTTACTGAACGCCTCCTCTCTGGATCTGACTGCATTCCTGCATGTCTGTTTAAAACAACACTTTTGTCTTGGCTTATTCGAAATAAGTTTTGAGGAAATGAATAACTTCGTTCTAAACTTCATAACGTTTATTACCATTTCCGCATCATTATGGTCAACGAAGAAGAGATCATAGTTGTGAGTTGGACCCTTCTATTTCAAGAAAGTAAAACCTTCTAAATCAACTTCGGAATCTGAGACTTTGTCAGATGAATGTTGCGTACCATTAGAGAGTTTTTTTAGCTTTTCTTGTCGCCTGTAGGCTTCTTGTAACATTTTCTTTTCATCGCGAGTTACTGCTTTGCTATTTTTCCCTACTCTCTTTGAACTCTTTCTAGATTTTGTCGATATGAATAATTTGTAAAAAGTTTTTATTCCTATTGTTCTATTATATTCTCAAATTTATTTATATAAAGACATTCGTTCTAACAATTAGAAATGCTTCAAGAAAAAATATTTTGATTCTCAAACTTACCTCTTTAAGACATGTTCTAACCATTTTCTTTATTTCAGCGTCCTTCAAACTGAACATGAAGCTTGCACCAAAAAACTACAACGTGCTCAAGAATTAATCTCCGGTTTAGGTGGTGAACGTACCAGATGGTCTGACACCGCTCAGCAATTGGGAAGCGTATATAACACTTTGACGGGTGATGTATTAATTTCTTCAGGAGTTGTCGCGTATTTAGGACCTTTCACCATCGACTATCGTATTGAACAAATCCGTAAATGGACCGAAAAATGTGCTTCCTTTGGTATAGTATGTAGTCATGATTTTCAATTGAATAATGTTTTGGGTGAACCAGTGGAAATACGTAATTGGAATATATGTGGTCTACCTACAGATTCATTTTCTATTGAAAGTGCTATAATGATGCAGTAAGTATATATTTGGAAATGTAAGACAACAATTTTATTAGAAATTCATCAGGTAATTTAATTACCCAACCTGTAATGACCAATGAAACTTAAGCGATAATAAGGGACCTCTTATTTCAATTTAATTGTAAGATAATTATTTTTCTACCACATACACTTCAGCTTGTTTGCCTGCAAACATACAATTAATTACATTTCCATTACAAGATATTTTAATTACAAAGATTTTTTAATAACATGAAACTTCAAAACTTCATACTACAACGCATCACTTTATATTGCTGTTTAATTTCCTTTTGTCCTTTTTATGAATTCAGTTTATGGAACAGAAACAGTTCATGTTAAAATATCAGTAAAACATTAAAATAAAGGTCTGTTTACATAATTTTATCTATGGGACACCATTCGATATGGGGAAGTACAGACACAAACGATAGAGGCGAGTAACCTTTGGAGTTCTTGTTAAGTAGTAAACCAAATTTCGTTACAAGTAGGCGGCAAGAGGTTCTTGATGTAACACTTGTATCAGATACATTGTCTAATATAATTGATATAATTGAAGAGAAATAAGTGAAATGCAGAGAGACTTTTCTAGGGAATTTGGTCGTTGGCCGTTTTAGTCGTTGATTACAACGGATCTCAGAGTCTATGTGTGCTGACGTAAAATTTCAGCAGCCACTTACAACCGGGCTTTTGGATGAAGTACCCTTATCTAAACCGCATAGTTTAGCGGAAATTGACTGTCTGGTTTTACCACATAATAAATACTTATATTAGGTCCCTGGATGCGTCTTGCTCTTCTACGAATCCTAGTGGATCTCCTAAACATGCATTTCCGGGCAATTGCATGACGCTGTTTAAGGCGTTGGAAAGTTCTGACGCCGAAGCATCTGAAATTGCAACGGAAATAATAAATATGCCAGCATTGATCTGGGCGATTAAAAGCTTTAGACCCTATTAATCCCCTGTACCTGTACCTAAACTATATAGCACCTTGGCTGTATAATCTCTACACGGCATGCATAAATGGTCCTATATTCCTTAAAGATGGAGGGATACCAGAGTCGTTTTTATCCCGAAGGCTGGGAAAAATTCTCACACAGTTCCGAAGGATTTCAGACCAATAAGCCTGTCTTTTTTTTTTGTGTAAAACGAGGTTGCTTTCGACTAGGCAACATGCATACAGCAAGTGTAGATCAACGGAAACAGCTTTTGATAATATCATCCCAGACTCGATAATTGTGGCATTGTCTGGTCTGCGAGTGAAGCGAAGGGAAAGCATCTGCCAACATTGAGGGACATTCTTCAGGGTCTGTATAAATGGGCAAGAGACTGTGGTCTGGGAGTTAATCCAAGTAACACAGAACTTGTCAACTTGAAGTCATTCATTGGATTTATGCAGCAGTGGTACATCCAATTCAGATGGACTGAATCATTGTCTGGCGTTCTGCTTTACAGACAAAAAGAAACTGAGTCTTTAACTCGAAGGTGCAGAGAATTCCGTCGACGTGCATCACTAGTGCTCTTCGTACTACACCTACGAGTGCATTGGAAATCCTTCTTCAGCTGATACCATTGGACATATTGGGTAGGCAGTATGCGTCTACGTCGGCAATTCGACTAAATGGCACACTCAAAATGGAAGCTCAGTGATTGTGGACATAGCGCGATCTTGAAGAAGATAACAATACCACAAAATGTGGACTGCGCTTCTGTTAAGAGCATTTTTGAGCGCCACTTTACCACTATGATACCATCCAGGGAGTCTTGGATTAGGGGCATTCCGGGTAGAGGAGCCTTCATAAATTTTTACACAGATGGATCGAAGCTATACGAGCATGTGGGCTTTGAAATCTGTTCAGAAGTGCTCGCGTTGAGCCCAAATCAAAGATTGCCAGAATACTGTAGTGTTTACCAGGAAAAGATGCTGCCAATAAAGGAGGTGGCTGACTGGTTGAGTTGCAATGTCTTGTCTACAACCGCAGTCAACATCTTTTCTGATATTTAAGCCGCGTTCAAGTCACTGGAGTCAATGTTTCTGAAAAAAATATCTGCCCTTAATTGCTGCACGTCTTTAAAAAAGATGGCCAAGCAGTTTAAGACATTCCAGCGAATTGCAAAGCCACTTAGCTTGCAGGACTGGGAACTACCTTTCAGGTTCTAAAAGAATTGAAATGTGTTTGTTTGTCTCTAGAAACCAAAATCTACGGCGAATAATCAGAGATGGGCACATGGATTGACTTGTGAGACTACACGAAAAATTTGGCTTTCTCTTAATCAGAAGCGTACAAGTGAGCTGATATCGCTTCCAAGAGGAGAGATCTCCACGGTTGCTGATGTAATTACCGGACACTGTCTTATAGAAAAGCACGCAGAGCTGTTAAATGTGCCGTCAAATGAATTTCCGTTGCTCATGGATGAGTAGAAGTTGGAAACTATTGAACACTTTCTTCTTCTTCTTCCTTGGTGTAGACAATGCTACACCGTGTCCACGAATGGACTGATAAAAAGGTGACCCAGACACGAAGTCTATGTGCCACCTTTGTGGGGTTTAACACGTGGGAAACTCCATACACTATACGACCATTGCCCTTACAAAGTAAGAGTGAAACGACACTTCCTTAACACGTGCGCGTGTTTGAGTATGGTTAGACACCGTTGTCTAACGGTACTCGCGGAGAAATAACCAATACTAGCGACCGACAAACACACACATTTCTAAATTTATAAAATAATTTCAGCGACGAATAGATGCTTCTCCGGCGCGATCTCGATTAAGACTCTTTCGCACACTTTATCTGACCGCCACTTTCTGGTCAGAGCTTCAAGATCTTTTTTGATTTATTCGATCATGCTTACATGAGATCGTAATCAGATGGAGATGATTCGATTGAAATGTGGCTTTCATTCAAGAAGCGCGTCCTGTGCCTCACTAGAGAGCAAACAACCCATGTCATTTTAATGTTTTGAACCATTGGACTTTCCCGAAAACAATTACTTGAATTCCCCATTTGTCTTCATTTCGCCAGAATCAAGCCATTTCATTTTGGCAATACAAAATAGATTATATCCATTAAATTCCCTACACAGCTACAATTTAGAGATTTGAAACAGCGTCCGTTTTATGTTCCATTTCGTGATCCATATTTCATCGAAAATGCGACTACACTTGATTACAATAGTTTTGCTGATCAAAAATCCGGTCTCCAAGTTTTTGCATCACATCAGGTTTTTGAGAAAATTGAGCTCAAAGTTAAAAAAAATCGACGTGTTGAGAATTTTTGGAAACCCATAGCGGATGAACCCGATGTGATGGCGACTTCAAAATAAGTCGAAGCTTAAACATTACTCTTAAAGATGTAGATCTCATTTGGCCAGTCGCCATAACCCTTTGGGCACTAATTGTCTTTCAATGATGTCTTATTCCCTATTATCGAAAAAAAAATGTTTTTGGGAGAAAATTCCTTATTAAAAGACAACGATTAAAGCGAATGATAAAATGAGTTATACATCTTAAAGATAAATTTTGTAGCTTTGCCCTTGTCTTATTTTTAAGTCTTCAGCACATCGGGTTCATCCGCTATGAGTTGCCAAATATGTCCGAAAATGTGATTTTTTATACCCTCCAACCACAGGATGTGGGTATACTCACTTTGTCATTTCGTGTGTAACATATCAAAATATCGGTCGGGGATCCCACAAAGTATATATAAAATTGATCCAGGATAGAATCTAAGACATTCTATCGATGTCCGTCCGTCCGTCTGTAGAAACCACGATTCAGTCCAAACCAAATGATCTAGAGCCATGAAGTTTGGCAAGAATATGTCTTATGTTATTAAGGTTAAGTAAGGTTAAGTTCGAAGATGGGCAAAATCGGACCAGGGGGAAAAAAGTTCCCCCTTGAAGAACTAGATTGGTGATTTGCAATTAACTGTGTAAGGTCGCGTCCCAGTTGCATCAGGTTTTTTTTTTCAAAATGTTCAG
The DNA here is from genome assembly GCA_963921195.1 of Pegoplata infirma. Taxonomy (NCBI): domain Eukaryota; kingdom Metazoa; phylum Arthropoda; class Insecta; order Diptera; family Anthomyiidae; genus Pegoplata; species Pegoplata infirma. The sequence goes on along the minus strand of OY992537.1, from coordinate 50,876,324 downwards.
TAGTGTTATCGACAAGTCATTCATAGGTTTTTGAGGTTTCATTATTCAGGAAGTGCAGATGATTGTACTACCGCATCCAATCCTGGATTTCGGGCTGCCCTCTATTTAATTTTCAATTCATTCTTCCCTTGTTTTACTGTTATTCAATACATATTTGAGAGAATATAAAAATACAACACTTAAATTAAACGTGTTACGGTAATTATGGTAAAAACATAGAAATATATAAAAATAATTTTATTTATTCTTCAAAGAATGTACTGGGGGAGGGTGTTAGGAAGGTTTTGTGTAACATAAAAATTTGACAAAAATTTCATTTAATTACATAAAAAAAAAAAAAATTAACAAAAATTTTGTGTTTAACAAAAGAAGGACCTTATTTGTGCATTAAATACGCATACATTTAAGATGAAAAAAATTACAACATGTACATTGTACACGGCGAGTATTACAGTATTAAATGTCACTTTTATGTGGTGGTACACTCACACACATTAAACAGAGGACGAATTGAAGGAGGAGGGAGGTTATTTGAAAGGTATGCTGCCTGCGTGTAGTTTAAGCTAAAATATCAAAAAATATATTTGAAATTTTATACATCTGATGTTGATGTTCGTTTGATATTGAATTGAAAAGGAAGTAACAGGGAGAAAATGAAAAAATAACGGATGCTGCGTGTAAAGTTGATGCCTGTTAGTGAAATTCGTTTAATGGAAGGGTGACTTTTACATTGTGTACGGTTTCTTTTTTTTTTTGCAGTTTACCAAAAAAAATTAAACGATTATAGAAGAAAAACACAATCATGCGTTGAAGGGAATGAGCACAGATGTTGTTAGAAGGAAATATGCGTACAATGTGGAATATCAAGTAAAAATATAATATATTCCGCTGTGCCGAATATTTCGATATTCTTAGCAGTGTAAAACCATTTTTTTTAAGTGTAGAGCTTTGTTTTGGATTATATGGGAGACCACGCCTCAAAACTCCCATATCGCCCATAATTACAAATGATCTTAAAAATATAATAGTTTCAGTATATATAAATTGTTAAAGCCCACGCCACTCTGTGATACAGGGTGCAATGACTTTGTGCTGATGTTGGTAACTAACCGAAATATTAGACTTACATCATCCTTCAAGCCTGCCGATCGACTTAGAATCACTTTTGAGTGGATGTCCGTTCGTCCGTCTGTACAACCAATAAATGTTGCATCTCTGTTCTTGATCCAAGGATGATATTGAAAAAAGTCAATTCTCATGTTAGATCAAATATAATAAATTCCAAGGCGGATTGCAATGAACATCTCTAGAGTATTTTTTACCAGAATTTATTTTAAGTAGTCCAATTTTAAAAGCAGCAAAAATGATTTATTATGATTTAGAATTAATTCTTCTCATATTGCTGTTAGGTAAAACCTTCAGAAGCTTTAGTGCGTAAGAATGAAAATAAGGGGCGGATAAAGGGGATTTTAATTGTGCGCACCTTTAACCGTTCGGTGTGTTTTCCTATCAGACAGTGCCTGCTTATTGCAGCAACCACTGCAGAAATCTCCCCTTTCGGAAGTGACAGCTGCTCACTTGTGCTCTGTCGCGTAGTCTCACACGCCCATCCATTTGCTCAGTTCTGATAAGTCTCCCGCGCCGTGGATTTTGATTGCAAGTTTCTAGAGGTATACCAACACATTCTAATTCCGTCGTATGTCAAACTTGTTGGTCATTTAAAAAACGTGCGCCAGTAAGGTGTATATCTTGTTTCAGGAATATTGAGTCCTGACCTGACTGCGGCTTGGCTGTCAGAATAGATAACGTTGAAAACAAGTCATTGCTTTTAAACCAATCAGCCACTTGGTTTTTTTGCCAGCATCTCTGTCTGGTTAATACTGTAATGATCAGTCAATTATCAAACAATTTTCAAATCAAGTTTTTCAGAGTAGGCTCCGAAACCCACTCTGATCCGTCTCTGTTAACATTTATGTTGGCACTACTACCCGGAATGCCTCCCATCCATGGGTTCCTGGATGGTTTAATAAAACAAGGGGAGTCATTTTTTTACCCAAATGCTATTAACTTAAATACGTGTGATCCGTGCCACACATGCGACTTGAAAACATCCAGAGTAACCACGTGACTTTTACCAAATTAAAACTGTCTCCAACATTAATAAAGAAACACCAAAAAATACTCGTAAAATCACCGCTACGAAAGTCAAAATGTCGAACGATTAGAAGTGAATTTGTCTCTTCATGGTTAGGTTAGGTAAGTAGGCAGCCGCCTTTTGGTCAGCTCACATGGGTCCTTCAATAAACGTGGTCCCGTTGTGTTACCTATAAAAGAAAGGAAAATATAGGAGAGGAAGATTTATAGAAAACGAAAAAGGTTTGCTCAAATGGCCCCGCTAGGATCCAAGCTGAATCCCTCGGAATCCCGGATGCAAGGGTTTATCCTGTTTACATCTATGCCGGATAAACACGTCAAGTCCACTGGCATCGGGTTGCCAAAATTATTGGCTCTTCGATGGGCAAATGCCGGACATATACAGAGTGCGATACTGTATATTCGACCTCCACGTCCTGACATCCCACGCAATAGTCATAGTGTGGATTCCCATTTTACTGGCGTATGCAGTGTGCCCCATAACGGCTGTAACCAGGTTGCGTAGCTGGTTCCGGGGCAGTTAAATGATACGTCGGCGATTATATGAGGGCCAAACCATCCTCGTGTTAAAGCACGTGGTTTTAAGTCGCCATATGTCGTTGGCGGTCTGAAATAGCGAAAGTTCATTCCGCCGCTTATTCTCATCAGAAATAAAAGTCGTACCCTGCCTGGCTAATTCATTAGCAACACTGTTGCCATTTATACCCATATGTCTAGGCACCCAAATGAGTGCCAGATTCGAATGTCTCGCCATCTCATGATGAGATGCCCGGCATTCTTGGACAATTATAGGTGTGGTAGTTACACCCGCCAAGGATTTAATAGCCGCCTGGTTGTCGATGAAAACACAGATATCCCTAAATGGTATCCGTTGACACCTTATCCAATCAGCAGCCCGTTTTATAGACATGAAATCGGCCACTCGGCCGTCTATTTTGTAGCTATCAGTAAAACCATCAAGTGTCTCCTCAGGAATGTAGAGACCCTCCGTCCATTCGAACCTGTCCGGAATCCTTGTTACAAATGCGGTTTCGAATGAGGGTAAGGGGTGCAATGGTCAATGTTCACTGCGGCAACATGATGCCCCATGATTCTTGCATGTCCGTATGGTTTATACGACCATGCATTTATTGCCGAAAGCTTAGTGGCTGTGTTGCCGGCTAGTTGTATTGCGAGAAGTTTTACTGGCCGCCAGTTAAGCATTACGAGTAGACCTTTCGTCGGAGTGAAGCGAAGTGCGCACGTTGTCATCAGCACACTTGTTCTAAGGATCTTATTGAATGCCATTTGATGAGTGGTCTTCCTCATCGCCATCCACCAAACGGATACTCGTACATAAGTATGGGCCTGACAACCATGTTGAATAGCCAGATGACATTCCGGGGAGTAAGACCCTCTACATTGTTATTAAACACCCTCTACATTGTTACCCTCTACATTGTTATCAAACATCTCATTTACCATCAGGACTTATAATGGGCCACAATTAGTAGATACACCCACTTTAATGATAGGCTGAATGTTGGCTTACCTGCCGCAACATTCCACAAAAAACCTTTTTGGATGCTCGAGCTCGAATGAAAATCTTGAGCATAGTAATTAAAAGTCATTCAAGCAAGTTCAGTGGTTAATGGCATTCCGTAAATAATGAGTTTATCAACCGTATCAATAAACGATTGGTCATTTCATAAAGAATCGTTCAAGGTTTTAGTCAAAAAGTATACCCAAGAAGTTGCCTTATCAACCGCGTCAGAGAATTTGTGATTCTTCATAGGAGTTGGGATGAAACAACAAGCATTATCTTTTTACGAATAAGCAACGAAAGTGCACAAATCGCAAATGGGGAAGGTGTTCCATATAGAACCCTTTTTGACCGTTACTCTACCGCTAGGCGTTACGGATATTAGACCCTCGATACATGTTTGAACACAGACCGATCGAAACTACACCACCGATCGAGATACGGAGTAGACTTTGCAATGCGGAGATGCTGCCAATATTGGAAGTAACCGACTAGTGCGATTAAGTCAAAGACTTCTCACAAAGACCAGATGATCCATAGTTTATGCACAACTTTAACTTCAGCGACTTGAAAGTCTTTATCGCGAATCGGTATTCAGAACTTACTAGCAACAACCACAATAAAGCTGCCGTCACTTCCCTGATTTTGATGCTCCTAAGAATCTATAATGAGATGACGCGTCAGTTTTCATTGAAAAACTAATTTAACTTCTACTTCTTTCGCTCTCAAGTGGGGAGGTTTCGAAGGTGGTTCGAAACGATGAACAGATGACCATCTTAACGTACCGACAACTTTCTATTACCAGAACTGTATCGATTAATAGGAATTGCAAACTATCAAACTCTTTCTCTGCCATTGTTCAGTTCTCTATAAACAGAGACTTGATTCATTAGTAGTTACTCATAATCTCTCAAATGTGTCAGAGTTTAATAAAAAATTCAGTTTTGTTTTACGTTCGAAACTAAAGGTATTTCCTATTATACGACTGTGCTGGGTACCTGGTCACAAGGATATTAGAGGAAATGAGAAAGCGGATGTGCTTGCGAATGCAGGCGCTAACCCTTCACATGAGCTCACTGTTGAGGAAGTTTTTTTTCATAAAATCAGGCTAAACACTAGAAACAAGTGGATAAATAGATGGACGCTATCAAATGATAGCATACAAACGAAAATGCTATGGGATGAAAAATCGCAGGCTTACAACAAAATTATTTTGGATATGGACAGAAGACCGTTAAGATCGGTAGTGAACCTTATCACGGATCATAATAAACTAGCGAAACACATGGCATTAATCGCTGTTATGTCAAACGACACTTGCAGATAAATCTTCCATTTTTTATGTGAATGTCCATCATTGTCATTTAAAAGATTTAAATGTTTCGGTTCTTATGTCTTTCGGGATCTTCAGGACATACGAGATATAAATCCTTGGTCATTCACTAAAGCATCGAATTGGGAAACGTAAAAATGTTTTTTTTTAAGGTAACACAAAATTGAAAGGCGAGAAGGAAGGAAAACAATAACAGGAATCATAATGGACTAAACATTGGCCTCTGTGGATGTCATTCCCAAAACTCTTTTTTCTTGGGATTGGTGTCATCCTGACTAACCTAACCGACCTCTTGGTCGCTCCGTTTTAGATAAAACTATTGGATACCCACTAGTGCAGCGAAATCGTTTAAATATCCCCAAATTTTGTGCTTATATGTCCAATCTTTGACCTATGGGGTCTTTCTCTAATATTTCAATATGTTTTAAAGTGTAGGAAAAATATATTTTGCCTCCAACATTTTCGGTAAAAGGTGTACAAAAGAACGCACGTACGTACGTACGAATGAATGAACGAACGCATCTGTTATGCTGTACCAATTTTCCCGTAAGGTGGTAAATACAGTTATTTGTATGTTGTTGCTATTGTTGATGTCATATGGAACAAAGCAGCAAAAATATCAACTACACACACACAAACATAAAGCTATTAGTCGCAGCAGTCTTATAGCGATTTTCAAACAGGAACAAGAACAAAAAATTGATTAATGTGCTCTACGCCAGATTAAAGCACATTTGCTATTAAAACGCACACATTCACAATCATACAACACATACATTTGAGACACATGAGCAATAAATGAATGAAATGAAAGACCGAAAACAACAACTGCGGTATTTATAAACTGTGGAAATAATACATGTGAATGTGTGTTTTTCTTTGGTTAGAGGGACTAAATTCTCTATAAACGAAATAACTTTAAGGGATTTTGTTTTATTAAAAATTCCTCATTTTTCATTGAACATCACATATGTATGGGTGGACAGATTGTATTAGGAATTTACGCATACAAAAAAAATGCGTAATTACACTCAACGTGAATATAAGCATATGTATGCCAAAAATTTCTGCCATCTCCTAGATTTTTTTTAATCATCATTTGATAGATGATAAGGTTGCATGATATAGTTAGTTGAGTCTTTATGAAGAAACACATATCGTGCAAGGTCAAGATTTTAAAGAAATCTCTGGACTTGGAGTAATGGAACATTCACCAAAAGAGGTAACTCTAAAGACCTAAACTATTTGGGCGATATTGGGCCAGTCAGATAAACCGTACCGTAAGCTCCGTGTTGTTATTCGTAGCACTCAAGTAAATAAAATTCGTTTGTTATCAACTCTCATTGTTAGTTAACTTTCCATAAAAGTCTTCTGTGGCGCTTACAATCTAGTAACGATACTAACTGTTTTTTTTCCGAATTCACTCAAGAGGCCATAAGACCCATTGTGATTCCTTTAAATATCTTTCCATATTTCCCCTCTGCTAAAAACGTAAATTTCTTAAACCACTCTGATTCTTTAAGATATTCTTCTAGAGAAGTCAACGTGACAGCAAATGCTTGTGGCTACGCTTTATTAGACCCGGTTATTCACACAAGAAGTGCTTCAGCGACTCCTCTACCACCACAATAGCAACAGTTATTCCTCACAGAGATTAATGTACATACGGTCATTTGGCCGATTACACACTGTCTGGTAAGCACTTTCACAAATGCGCTTACCGTCAGTTTTCCAAATGTAAGAACATTTTTCGATCTCTTAGGATTTGGCAGTTGTTATGGGGTTCACGATATCCCACACGTAGTCAGTGATAACCACCTGTCTTTCATCCAATTTCCAGATATATTATCAATTTCGTTCATTTCCTCTAAAAGGAGAACCGAGACGTCTTGTTCTAATTGTTTCCTTCCGACTAAGTGAGGTCCAGGTTAGGTAAGTGAGGTCAAGGTTAGGTTAGGTTAGTGAGGTCCAGGTAAGGTTAGTGAGGATACCCGTAGGTCCAGAAAATCCTGAAAAATATAAGATCCGAAACATTTGAATCTCCTAAATAATAAAGCAAGACATTTGCGTAAAAAATTAAAACTGTCCTCGACAGTATTAGTGCATCATCTGCAAGTGTCGTTTGACATTACCTCAATTCTTACCATGTCTTTTGCGAGTTTGTTTTCACTTAGGATAATATTTACTACCACCCTTATCTGCCTTCTGTCCATATCCAGAAAAATTTTGCTATTATCTTGTGATTCTTCGTTCCATAACATTTTCGTCTGAATGCTATCATTTGAGTTCAACCATATATTTAACCATTTGTCACTAGTGCCAAGCTTAATTCTCTGAAAAGTAGGGGAAAGTGGTGGACACACATCCGTAACGGCGAGCTCTTATGGAAGGCTTGCCTTCGAAATACATATACAACATCCAAATACCCAGATTAGCTTGACTGTATTCTGTCGGAATTGGCAAACGGATTAAATACAGTTCGTGATTCAAAAGCCTTCAGAACATCGAATATGAGTATGTTCCCAAAGATGAAAGTCCCTTGCCATTATCATTTACGCGGCTTAACTAATTGTAAGTACCTCTTCCAAGAACACACTACACTTCTTCGGAAGTCTTAATGAGGCCCTGTTTCAAGGCTTTTAGAATACACTCCCGTACCCATATTCATCTTTGATCCATTCGTAAAAATTGAGATTTTTTTCTCCGTCATAACAGAGTTTTCCACCTAGTCCTTCATAGTTGGTACTAGGATTTTGAAGGTTCTATCAAAGTTCGTCTGCGGTGAGATGAAGTAGCTTTATATACCCTACACCACTCTGTGGTACAGGGTATAATGAGTTTGTGCTGATGTTTGTAACTACCCGAAATATTGGTCCTAGACCTACATTCAAGTATACCGATCGACTCAGAATCACTTTTTGAGTCGATTTAGCGATGTCCGTCCGTCCGTCTGTCCATTTATCGGTTTAAGCACGATACAGGTCTCAATTTTCAACCAATTGACTTGAAATTTGAAACTTAAGCATCTTTTGGCCTAAGGACGAATCCTATTGAAATTGAAAAATCGGTCCATGTTAAGGCCCAGCCCCCATACAATCGCCCCCTTTGGATTAAGCTTAACTGACTCTAATAACTGTATTTTAACAGATATCGCTTTGAAATTTAACAGGTAATCAAATTTTGTATGCACGAATCATCATTTCGAATTTCAAAGGAATCGGGTCAGTCCTTCTGGTAGTCCCCATACAAACCACCCTCCCGATATTCACATAATTCCCTCAAAATTCCTAAAAATGGAAATATTTGATAAAAATTTTCTTTTTAGGTGTTAAATATGTACTTTATTAACCAAATTAAATTGAAATGTAATTGTACCATTTTTGGACTTAGTCCCCATATCAAAATTTCGACCGATATTCAGTTAAATCGGTCTATTGTCAAAAAAATAATCCAATTCCACTAAAATTTGATTTGTGTGTGTTTTCTACACTAAATAAAGATCTAACGAAAGATAGATCCAATCGGTCTATGTTTGGACTTGAGACCCATTTTCCGGAAAACACTGGTGTAGGGTATCATATGGTCGGTCTTGACCGACTATAACTTTCTTACTTGTTTATTCTAATTCCTTTCCGCCCACCGTACTTAAAATAGTCGACTGTCCCCAAGAGCGGGGGGGGGGGGGCATAAACATTTGCAAATCTCTTAAACTGAGGGACGAATTTGCTGCTATTCTCTTGATGTTGATATCCACGGGATTAATGTCGAGTATCACTTCCAGACCAGCATGGGTTGGTCTGGTGGGTATCACCAGTGATACCCACATAAGCTAACACGCCGATCGTTGTACCTTCTACAGATTGGAGAGATATGATTAAGGTTAGTAATGGTCTTATTACACTATAAGTAAAATTTTAACTTCTGAAATGACACACGAAAACGCCGAGACATGTAAACTTTATTTTGGGTCGAAGAATCCAATGGAATTCTCCATTTTGCCAGGTCAAAATCCAGAGATATTTCGTTAAAAAGATTTACGATTTTCAACTAGTTTTAAAAAAATTTCCTAGGACAATCCATCAAAAACTCTTTTAAAATTACTTTATTTAGTATTTCTCAGTCGAAACTTTACTCTATGATTGATGGCCAATTAATTTGGGCGAGTAAAATAAAATTGTTTTCTTCAATTTTTCAATTTTCTTAAAAAACAATAAAAAATCGCTTGAAAATCACAAACTTAAAAATTAAATGACCTGATATATTAAAACGGAGAACGGCACTGTGTTCTACGACCCAAAATTAAGTTAACGTGTCTCGGCGTTTTGGTGTGTCAATTTCACGTACTTACAGTGTTATTACACTATACATCCTCATGATAATATGCGGTTTTAGACCACACATTTTTCCAAAAACTTTCCATTTACCGCTTGAGAATGGAATATGAAATTTAAAATTTTATTGTGTATCGGGTTTTTTCAATTGAAATTTATTTTTATTTGAGATCTTTGAAAAGTTTTTTGCAACATGGGGTTATTTGAGTTATGTCACTATTGTAGTTATTGATCGATATGTATTTCTTTAATTTGTCTTTGTTGTCATTGGTAAGAAAGAGCATCTATCATCTTCAAAGGATGATAGATATGCTCATGAAAGTTATGGAAATATTTTTAAGACCACTTTTTGTATGTAGCACAAACCAATGCCAATTAAAAATTAAAAAACGCTATGTTCTCACGCACACTCACGTGGGCAAAATTGAGTTTCAATTAAGCTCACATCTGAACACGCGATATTCACGTGACTATATCAATATTCTGTACATGCGCGCATCTCTAATATTTACTATTGATGAGAAAGGTTTGTAAAATCTTCACTTAATCAACTAACAGTTCTGCACTGAATGAAACCGTCAATTTTTTTTTGTAAGTGTTCAATTTAGTATGTGTGAATTTGATGGATCAACATGCGTGCAAAACTAAAGTAGAAACAAAATAAAAGTCTTTTAAAGTGACCATGAATAGTAGTTTTTAGCACACAGAATGTTTCATATTTTGTATACCCTACACCAGCGGTTACCAACCTATGGTACGCGTACCACTAGGGGGTACGCGAAACTGCCCACGGGGGTACGCGAAATTTTAGTTGATTTTTTGCATTTTTTTTAATTTTGTTAAGTAATAACATTAAATAAAATCACTGTGCTATTTTCATATAAATATTCGAAAATCGGACTATGGGGAAAAGTTTCCCGTTAAAGAACTTAACCAACCTCTGAAAAACTCCATTTTATACAGAATTTTTTGTATTTTTTTAAGCAAATAAAACAATTTGATGTCGAAAAAAGTTTAAGGTCATGCATTGGACCCTCGGGGATCCAGATTTTCGCTAATTTTAAGGAATTTAAATTTTTCTAATATCTCACGATGAACTTTGAGAAAAAGGAAAGTGAACATTTTTGAAAAAGTGCGTTTTTTTACCTTAAAGTAACAAAAACTCGGTGCGCGTTTTCAACCTGATAACGGGAAAAATAATAAAATATTTTTAGGAGGGTACTTAAGTCCTCTACAAGCGGTTTAAGTTCGAGGCTTTTAAAAAAACGGCTTTTTATTTATTTTTTTTTTATAATTTTTCCCGTTCAGCTCGAACTTTTGTTATTAAATTACAAGATTCGCAAATATGCAAATCATAGACCCACCCTAATATACGACACTACAAAATCCATTATATAACACTGTTCGACACCAACAATCTCCCAGTGAAATGTCGTACTTGTCCTTATAGATTTTGGTCTCCTGATTTCAAATCAGCCGTTCAAATCAACAGTACGTATTCTTAAGTTGCTTCCACAAAATGGGACTTGATTTTATATAAAATGGACCTCCTGATTCCAAAACTGCAATACAAATTTTTCTATCATGTTCCGTTTTCGAGGTTTTTAAACGCCAATATTTAAAAACAGTACACGTTAGAAAAATTTGGATGTCAGATTTGGAATCACGAGGTCTCATTTATACTAAATGTAGTCCAATTTTGTGTTAGCAACTAAAAAATACGTTAACAGGGGAGATCCAAAAAGTGCCAAATTACAGTTTTTTTTTTTCAATGTTCAAACGCGAATATCTTAAAAATCTTACGTGATAGAAAAATGTGGTAGGCAGATTTGGAATAAGGAGTGCAAAATCTCTTTACTTCATGTATTTTTATTCATGGGAGTGCGAACTTCTATGAATTTGTTCAACAGTGATATTATAAACTTTTTTTTAAGTTTTCATTAATTTGGAATTTTAGTGATTTTTTATTATAAAGGCTCCAACACAATGTCGGAGTACTCTGTACCACAGAGTACCATCTCTAAAAATAGAGATGGCATCATACAAAAAATGTGTAAGTGCGAAAAGAGAAAGGAACAAAATTCACTCTCTGGCACAGAGTACTCTGTCATTGTGAATTCGGCTTAAACTTTTAAGTTTCATATAAAAGCAAAGTAATACAGTTAATTAAACTTTACAATATAATTTGTTTTAAATTTCTAACCATATTTATAAAAGAAGAATTTAATGAATTTATATAAGAAGAATTTAATACAAAAAACTCGTTAAGGGGTACGCGGCTGATAAAATATAAAAATAGTGGTACGCGAGCCAAAAAGGTTGGTAACCGCTGCCCTACACCACTCTGTGGTACAGGGTATAATAAGTTTGTGCTGATGTTTGTAACTATACGAAGTATTGGTCCAAAATCGGACCAAGGGGAAAAAGTTCCCCCTTGGAGAACTAAACTAACCTAAGAAAAATCAAATTTTTTGAAGGGTTTTTGTACTTTTGCTAAACAAATGCAACATTCTTATCTCAGAAGAAGACGGTGACCCTAACGTCTCCCACCAACCCCCCCCCCCCAAAAAAAAGATGCCGCTGGATTTTTTTTAAAATTTTTTTTTTTACATTTTGGAGGGTATAAAAGATTCGTCACAGTCGAATGTTACACTCTCACTTGTTAAAATTTTATTTGTATGTGTTAAATACGTACCTTAATAACCTTATCAAATCTACACAGAAAAAAATATGAAGGAAACAAATTTGAGTAATCACTTGTTTAAATTTAAAAACAAAAATTGAGTAATTTTTTAATTGACGCAATTAAAAATTTACTCAAAAATTTTAAAAACAATTTAAGTAAATAATTTAATAAAAATTTAATAGTTTTTTTATTTTTTTTTTTAACTCTCATAGTTTTTTTAATTCTCGTTTAGTTTATAGTTTTTTGTGTATGTATATGAAAGTTTGTACTCGTCTTTATAAAATGTTCCTATGTTTTTGAGACATAAATATGTTTGGTAAAGTTTGAAAAAACAAGTTTTTTGTTTTTTTTTGTAAAAAAATTTAAAACTTTTTTAAACTTTTAAAAAAAAGTAAATAGATATATTTTGAGTAAATTTTTAATTGTGACAATTAAAAACTTACTCAATTTTTTTTTTAAATATTTAATAAATTTTTATTAAAAATTTACTCAATACTATTAAATCGTTTACTGGTGCAAAATTGAGTAATTTTTTACTCAATAGTATTAAAAATTTACTCAAATATTTTTTTTATTTTTTTCTGTGTAATTGTAATATGACTTATTGTTAGCCCAATATAAAAATTTCGCCCGATATTCAGTTAAATCGGTTTATTGGCAACAAATAGTAGTAAATTGTACTAAAATTTGATTTGCTTGTGTTATCTGTACTTATTAAAGATCTAACAAAAGATAGATCCAATCGATCCATGATTAGATTTAGGACTCATTTTTCGGAAAACATTGGTGTAGGGGATTAAATGGTCGGTCTTAATCATCTATAATTTTTTTACTTGTTTTTATCCAATTTCTCATTAAAAACACATACTGAGATGAATATTTGTTCATCCATCAAATTTTCAATTTATACGTAAAACAACAAAAACAAAACTCTATGAATTATAGTGGGCTGGAAATAAAATTTGAGACAGTAAAGAGCGTAACACAGTGGTTTATTTTCGAAAACTTTTTTAAGCCATTTAGTAAGTACCCTGTGAGTAAAGATGAACAAATTGATCAAAAAGTGCCTGTAACTGGATAAAATAGGACTGGTTCCCAAACTGGTACATGGGCGCATATGATGTAAGTGAAGAAGGTTCAATTAATCAGAAAGAACTAGTCCCGTGACAAGTGAACTACAGTGGTTTAGTTCAGTGTAGAATATTTTACGGGAATTCCCGGGACGGGATTTTCCGACAATTCCCGACATTCATCATTCCCAAAAACGCCTCTGACAATTTTTATACCCTCCACTCCAGTGATAGAGGTTATATATACTGGGCATTCCATGTCAAATCGTACACTTTGAATAATTTTTTTTTTTAGATTTTCCCAATTTGTTGACATTTTTTAGTACCCTTCGAAAACTCCTCCTTATTACCCTCCAAAATTTTTGTAAAACATACCTACGCCCTATCTCCACTCCCTAAGTAGGCTCCCATACAAATTACAGTTGGAGCAAATTTTATCAAAATATAATTTTGAATGGAAGCCCACTTAGGGAGTGGAGATAGGGCGTAAGTATGATTTACAAAAATGTTGCAGGGTAAAAATAAATGGGGGTCGGTCTCACTAATGGCCCCTCTCGGAAGCACCATTGGACCGGTAGAAGCTGATTAAATAAAACAAATTTACAAAAAATAAAAAAAATGTATAAGGACCGCCTTAATTGTTAAAGATAGAGGGTAGGTGTGTTCAGAGAAAATGTTTGGAGTCCAAAATTTTGTGGGTCGGTCATACATTTGATTGCTCTAAGGCAGCGACAGGCAAACACATACTATCATATTTTGTCTTTGTGTGTGTAACATGTAGCACTCTCATACTCAATGCACTTAAAGAAACTTATAGTAAAAATAATAATACATTTAACCATTTAAAAAATAAAAAAGATAATAAATGACATTGGTTAAAATGTCTAGCAATGTAATATTTAGTGAATAGTGACAAACTAAGCATTCTGGCTTACCAAAAAAAGTTCCTTAAACAAGAATTTGACATTAAAATTCTTTATTGATTATTTCTCTAAGTATATTTTAAGCAAGAAGAGAGGAGAAAATTGTGTTTTTCTGATTTTGTTTAATGAGTGAGAGCATGTAGGTGTGAGAGTAAAAACGCCGCGTAGTGCTTTTGCCTGTTGCTGCTCTAAGGGCACTCATAGAGCAGTTAGAGCGATTTAAAAAATGTCATTTTGTGTGGGAGCTCCCTTAGTACTTGGATATAGGGTATTAGTTCCGAAGAAATGTGTAGACGTAAAAATTTATGGGGTCGGTCTTATGAATGACCCCTCTATGACGCACCATTGAAGCAGTAGAAATGATTTTAAGATTGGAAAATTACAATAAGTTTTTTAAAAAATAGTAATAATCGATATCCCACGATCCTCTGGGCAAAAAATTCGTAGAATCGATAGAAGTTTTACACAAAAAAATTTAAAAAAAATCGAAGAGTGCAAACATTTTCAAAAATGAGATTTAAATTTTAAAACTTAAAAATCGCATACTAGAGCGCTTTTAAGAATTTTTTGGGATTTTTTTTTTAAAGAACGTAAAAAAACAAAAATTTTTAAAAAAAAAATTTGCAATTTGGACCATTATTGAAGTTATGAGTAAAATAAGTTTTAGTAAGGGAACAAACTACCAATTTTTAAAAATTCAATATCTTTTGAACGGGTCATCAAAAAAATCTGAAAATTTACCACGAAGGAGTTTTCGAAGGGTACTTAAAACTGTCAACAAATTGAGAAAATCTAAAAAAAATTATTCAAGGTGTCCGATTTGACATGGAATGCCCCATATATAAGTATGTCATTCCGTTTGTAACACCTAAAAATATTGTTCTAGGACCCCATAAAGTACATATATCCTCGATCGATTTTAAGACGATCTAGCGATGTCCGTCCGTACGTCTGTTGAAAATACGCTAATTTTTGAACAACATTACTAAGGCTGCTATTGTCATATATGTATGACATTTACCTAGTCACGTTGGTATTGCAATTTAGCGAAATCGGTCCAGTGGTTCAAAAGTTATAAGCAAAAGACTGAATTTCGGCAAGGGTTTTTCGTGAATTTACGAGTTAAAAAACACGATAACTTTCGAAAGGCATTTGTTGTTCCCCTGGCTTGGTTTGTATTGAATTTCAGCCAGATTGGTCCAGTGGTTCAAAAGTTATTAGCAAAACCTTGAATTTCAGATTAGTTTCACCTTAAATTCACGTGTTGAAAACCCGTTAAACATGTTTTAAAAGCATTGGCAAGTCACAAAAATATTTTACAACGTATTTTTGTCAGTCAAAAATATTTTTACACTAAAAAAAAATACACTCGAAAAAAGTTTTACACTCAAAAAAAAAAAATTTACAATAAAAAAAATTGGTAATTTTTTTTTCAAAAATTACTTAAAAAAAAAAATTTTTTTACACAAAATAAAATATATTTAATTAAAGACGAGCAATGTGGAGGGTATTCATAGATTCGGCCAAGTCGAATTTAACTTTTCTACTTGTTTTTATTTTATTCCATTTTTGAGGGCATAAAAGATTCGATACTGCCGAATTTAACACTCTCACTTATTGAATTTCAATTGGTGTATTTTGAATTTCAATTTGTCTTTTACAAATTATAACTGATTATCTTCTTCCGAATTTCAATTAAAATCTTCAATTAATGAAACTTCGTTAACAATTGGACTTTGCTGACACCGCCCGACAGCCAATATTAAACATGAACCGGATGATATACGTCTGAAATTAGAGATCAAATGGAATAAAACTGCATTTACAGTTTTTCATTTCGTGATCTTGTTTCCTTTTAAATGGACTTCAAAGTTTTAAAGGATACTTTTTTTAAAATATTTTTGAAATATTTGTACTTGTCCTAGAATGACACTGGTGATGGCAAATGAAAGAGGAGGATCTCCCCTAAAAAATTTTCATTTTTTATTTAGCCATATCAGGATAAAATGATATGAATAAAGCCATTTGAAACGTTATCAAAATATATTGTTGAAAATTTTGAATGATATTGAAGGATAAATTTTTGAAAGGACGTAACTTACCTCCTTTTTCCTGATATGTAAAAATAATAAAGAAAAATTAGGGTAGATCCTCCTCTCTTATTTGCTATCACTAGTGGCATGTTAGGACAAGTACAAGTATCAAAAAAATATTTTATAAAATTAAGTCCTTTAAAACTTTGAAGTCCTTTTAAAAGAAACCTGGATCACGAAAAGAAAAACTGTAAATGCAGTTTTACTACATTTAGTCTCTAGTTACAAACGTATATTATCCAGTTCGTGTTCAACGACTTCTTATAATTTTTGTCGGACGGTGTGATCAGCCACATTTAAATTAAGCAATTTTTACTCCATTCTAATTTGTATCCTTGTTATTCATATTGATTCTTTCTTTCATTCAATTCATTCATTTATGCATGCAGTCATGCATTCATTCATTTTCATCATCATCATCATCATTTTGTTGTTTTCTCTGTATACAATTAAATACATTTTCATTTTCAATTTAATCATGCTTTCAATATTTTTTTTTTTTTTCATTTTTCATATCGAAATGTTTGAGAATTTTATCATATGACGGTTTTTCGTAGCCCACACACACATGCAAACACCATGAAATTAGTTCCTTTTTTTACATTTTCCTACCGTTGCCCCACCGCTTGCGGTAATCTTTTCACTGTTTTTCCATTAAAAGTCCTTTAGCTAAGGTGGGAGCTGTGCGTGTGTGTGTAATGGTCTTACATCACTGTAAGCTGATTTCTCCTACAAAATAATTTATTATTACTTTGGTTTCCCATTACTAATGCATGCGGAACAAATGATGTTTTTGTCGTACCAAATTAACGTAATCGTTTTTTTATATTGATTGGAATTATTGCTGGAATTATTGCTAGAATTATAGCTGCTTATATGGAATGAAGTTTCATTATGCCATATCAAATTATTTAATCGATTTATTTGTATGTAGGTACATACAAGTACATATGAGTCATTCCACACCAACTGTTCCACTACAGAAAAACCATTGTGGTTTCAATAGGATATCATTTGCAAAGTATTCGCCCTTAGGCCACTATTAAATAACAAAAATAAAATTTAAGATTTTTCAAAAAGTGGGCCTTGGAGCCATTGTCAAAAATTGAAAATTTCAGCATTTTTTGCCTAAGTATCTTTATTTCAATATTTATGCCAATAAAATGAAACACAGTGATGTCTTTAAAATAAACGTTTTTTATAGATTTTTGTATGGGCTATCGATTAAAAAAATAAAAATTGGAAAATTTTCAGAAGAAGTTCTGAAGTTTTTAAATTTAAACTTAAACTTTATGTATCAAAAAACATGCCACAATTTTATTTCTTTTTTAAATGTTAAAAAATTAGTTAAGGTGTATATCTATCTGTTCTAAATTTTTTAGAGATGCTTTTTTCCTCGTTTTCGAGAAAAAAATTTTTGAACATTGCACTATGCTTATAATTTACAATAATGGGGTATATTACGTATGCGAATGAGTAATATTAACTCTTAAAAAACATTTAAAATAGAGATGTTTTCGTGGGTGATTTTTTTTTGACGATCAATTACGCTCACGAAGGAAAAGTTTTAATCACGCACGATTTTTAATTTTCCTCACATTCACGCACGCTCACGTGAGTAGAAAAAATGTTGTCACGGGCACGATACTCACGTGAGCGTGACTAACCGTGAGCGAAATAAATTATCATGCGTGATTAAAATAATTTCCTTGGTGAGAGTGCGTGATGGTAAAAAAAACTTTCCCACGATCACATCTCTATTTTAAATGTTTTTTAAGAGTTAATATTACTCATTCGCATAAGTAATATACCCCATTATTGTAAATTATAAGCATAGTGCAATGTTCAAAATTTTTTTTCTCGAAAACGAGGAAAAAAGCATCTCTGAAAATTTCAGAACAGAGAGATATACACCTTAACTAATTTTTTAACATTTAAAAAAGAAATAAAATTGTGGCATGTTTTTTGATACATAAAGTTTAAGTTTAAATTTAAAAACTTCAGAACTTCTTCTGAAAATTTTCCAATTTTTATTTTTTTAATCGATAGCCCATACAAAAATCTATAAAAAACTTTTATTTTAAAGGCTTCACTGTGTTTCACTAATTTTGCATAAATATTTAAATAAAGGTACTTAGGCAAAAAATTCCGATATTTTCAATATTTGACCATGCCTACAAAGCCCACTTTTTGAAAAAACTGAAATTTTTTTTGTGTTATTTAATAGTGACCTAAGGGCGAATACTCTGCAATTGATTTCATATTGACACGACATCACTTTTTTTTTTTGCTGAACATTTGGTGTGGAATGCCTCATATTTGTAATGAAACTAATCTGAATTGGTTTATGATGCTTTTTCGATTTAAATAACTTGGCGTGTAATTAAAAAAATATGCTTCCATTTTTTTCCATAATGTCCTTACACCCCCTTTTTCAGTACCGTTTTAACCATTAGGGCACACTGGACACGTGCCCAGAGCCCGCTACCTAAGGGGCCCCGAAATGCCAATAAATATGCTTATACGAAAATGGAGCAAATATTTTTTTTAAAGAAAATTTCACATTTTCTATCAAACATTTTTTAGAATCTAACAGATTTTTTGTGTACATCCGAGACCCTTTCTATAGGAGAAATTTGTCCTATATCAAAAGTCTCAAATTCACAGAAATTTTCCTACATAAAAACTTTCAGATTGTGAAATATTTTTCGTACAGCAAAAATTTCAGATTCTGAGATTTTAAAAGTCTAAAGTTTACTTTTGAAAGACTTTACGGATGCTCCTGAAGTTTGGCATGTATGTTGGGTATTTACCTATTCAGGTTGGTATTGCAAGCCAGCGAAATCGGTTCAGTGGTTCAAAAGTTATGAGCAAGACTGAATTTCGGCAAGCGTTTTTCGTGAATTTACGAGATAAAAAACAAGCTAACTTTCGAAAGGCAATTCTGAGGATGATGAAACTTGGCTTATTTATTTGTCGATGCGCTGACCTAGTTCGTATAAAATTTCAGCCAAATCGGTTGAGTGGTTCAAAAGTTATTAGCAAAACCGTGAATTTCAGATTAGCTTCACCTTAAATTCACGTGTTGAAAACCCGTTAAACATTGGTTAGTCACAAAAATATTTTACAACGTATTTTTGTCACTCAAAAATATTTTTACACTAAAAAAAAACGCACGAAAAAAATTTTACACTCAAAAAAAATTTTACACTCAAAAAAAATTTTACACTCAAAAAAAATTTTACACTCAAAAAAAAAATTTAGTAAATTATTTTTTTTTTCAAAAATTACTTAAAAAGTTTTTTTTACACAAATTAAAATATTTCTAATCAAAAATGTTTTTTTTTTTTCACGTTAGAAAATTCACTATCACTTCAAAAGGGCATTGTGGAGGGTATTCATAGATTCGGCCAAGTCGTAATTAACTTTTCTAGTGTTTATTTATGCGTAAATATTATTATTTGAACATATTAATCCTTAGATTGAGATATCCCCCGATAGTAACCCGCCCCCTCCAAAACCACGAAACGTCCCTGTGTTTTTTTTTTTTTGATTTCACTGATTTCGAGGAAAAGGTGTCCCGAGCATTACAAAAACAATGTAACTTATTTTTATTTAGATTTTTTTAGATTTTCCCGATTTGTTTACTGTTTTAAGTACCTTTTAAAAACTCCTTTGTGGTAAAGTTTCAGATATTTTTGATGTCGCGTTCAAAAGATAATGAATTTTTAAAAATTGGTAGTTTGTTCCTTTACTCGAACTTCTTTTACTCATAACTTCTTCAAAAATGGTCCAAATTGCAAGTTTCTTTACGTAGAGTAGAGAGAGTCACATTCTACACTTTTTTTGAAGTGCTTTAAAACCTAAACCAGTAGACTTTTTTCCTAAACAACCCAAATCGGCAAAACTGCCCCATCCATTTGACACATGCATCAAGAGGGTGGGGCACCATCGCCAAGAAATAAATAAAATAAAATAAAATTTCTAGAAATTCGTTAACAATTTCTAGAAATAAAATTTCTAGAAATTCGTTAACAATATCATTTTTTGCATGAATTATTATTAAAAACAAGATTTTATTAAAAAAACATTATTTTTTTGAAAAGAAACAAAAATGTATAAACTACTCCATTCTAAGGGGCGTATCAACCACATTGGGTACATCCGTCAACGACGAATCAACTCCTTGGGGCACTTTCGCCGGCAAAACTACCCGATTCTAAATGACGTATGTACCTTATAGGGTAATGTGTCCCATGGGGTACATTCGCCAGCAAATCTGCCCCATCCTGGACCTGGCGAATGTGCCCCAGAATAATAAATTTGTTGTATTTGCTCAGCTTCTACCGGTCCAATGGTACGTCCAAGAGGGGTCATAAGTGAGACCGACCCCAATTTATTTTTACCCTCCAACATTAAGTGGGCTCCTATACAAATTACAGTTGGAGCAAATTTTATAAAAGTGTAATTTTGAGTAGAAGTCCACTTAGGGAGTGGAGATAGCGCGTAGGTATGTTTTGAAAAAATGTTGGAGGGTAAAAATAAATTGGGGTAGGTGTCACTAATAACCCCTCTACAGGGCCACTTTAAGGTATGACGGGGCCCTGGGCACACAAGAATTTGGGGTCAAGCTGGAATGATAAAATCGCATGACAAAAAAATTAAACTCATGTTATTACCAGTTTTAAGACAAACAAACTAAAAAAAATGTTTTGAGTAGGAACATTCCAGCTCGAGGTAATTTTTCTTTACTTATTAAAAGCATGATATTTGTGTAGAACAATTTGTATTTAACTTCTCCTATGCGAAAAATGATTCAGAATCTGAAACTTTTTCTACACGAAACATTTCTCAGAATCTGAAACTTTTTCGATATGAAAAATGTCTCAGAATCTGAAATTCTTTTTACACAAAAAAATGTCTCAGAAGCTTTACAAAATGTTTTAGAATCTGAGAATATTTTTGAACCAGTAATGTTCCAGTATTTGAGATTTATTATACGAAAAACGTTTCAGATCTATGACTTCCTTAATACGAACAATGTATCAGAATCTGAGACATTCGGGGCTATTCCTGTTGTCATAAACGCGTTCAAAACGCGACGAAGGTAATTTTTGGTATTCCTGAATACGTTGGAGATGATACAGACGAAAACCATATGTTTTTTCGTTATCGTCGACATTCGACGTATTCCTCAATTCGTCTTCGACGCCAGATTCATACAATTTTGTTCGACATCTTTTTTGGCGCGTTTTTATAGAAAATTGTGTTTTTTTTTAACTAAATCATTAAAACTCATAGAATTTTCTTTTAAATATCAATTAAGTGTTTTATTTTTCTATAAATTATGTAATAAAAATGTCTCCGGCAGAATAAAAACCATGAAAATGCAAACTGCATTTGTTCCCGGGCTGTGCCACACAGGGACGGATTTTTGTTTATGGCGATTTTTTGTTTAATTTCTGAAGTTTAAAATACTTATTCTTAATTTTTTAATTATATATATTATAGTAAGATTGAAAATAAATATAAAATATGACCCGCAATATAATTTTAATTAATTTACAATTCATGTTATTTTTTATGTTTTGTTGTTTTTTGTGTTTTGCTAGTGATAACAAAAATTAATCGATATTCCTTCACCGATACCACTGAAGTATTGTAGAATGTGGTGAAACTAGGTCGTCGAAAGTGAAACTCATTCGACGTCGAAGTGATGCGCGTATTTAGAAATAAGGATGATTATCTACACGAAAAAGGTCTCAGAATCTAAGACTTTTTCTATACGAAAAATTTCTCAGAATCTGAGACTTTTTCTCAGCATATGT
Source organism: Pegoplata infirma (assembly GCA_963921195.1). NCBI lineage: Eukaryota > Metazoa > Arthropoda > Insecta > Diptera > Anthomyiidae > Pegoplata > Pegoplata infirma. Next base: position 50,854,384 of record OY992537.1, on the reverse strand, counting down.
GACATTTTCTATACGAAACATCTCTCAGAATCTGATACTTTTTCTATACGAAATATGTTTTAGAATCTTATACTTTTCCAATGAGAAAAATGTCTCAGAATCTGATACTCAGAGTCTAAGTCTTTTTCTATGCGAAAAATGTCACAGAATCCCAGATTTTTCTATATGAAAATTGTCTCAGAATGTGAGATTTTTTCTGTACGAAAAATGCACCAGAAACAGAAACTTTGAATATGATCAGTGTCTCAAAGTCTGATACTTTTTATTTTTGCAAAACTGATATGAACTTTAGATTTTTAAAATCTCAGAATCTCAATTTTTTTCTGTACAAAAAATATTTTACAATCTGAACTTTTTATGTAGGAAAACTATCCATGAACTTGAGACTTTTGATTTAGGACAAATTTCTCCTTTAGAAAAGGTCTTATATGTTTCGAAAAATCTGGTAGATTCTAAGAATTTTTTTAAAGAAGATGTATAATTTTCTTTAAAAACAAATTAAAATAAATTTGATCTATTTGCGTATAAGCGAATTTATTGTCATTTCGGGGCCCTGGGCACGTGCTCAGTGTGCCCTAATGGTTAAAACTGTACTGCCCCTCTAAAATGCACAATTGGACCGGCAGAAGCTGATGAAAAAAACAAATATATTAAAAATAAAAAAGTTTTATGGGAGACCGCCTTAAGAGTTAAAGATATGGGACAGGTGTGTCAGAGAAAATGTTTGCACTAAAAAATATTGTGGGTCGGTCATACCTTTGACTGCTCTAGGGGCACTCTTAGGGCAGTTAGAGCGGTTGAAACAAATTTTAAAAAATTTCATTTTGTATGGGAGCCCTCTTTGAAATTGGAGATAGAGTATAAAATTAAAGGAAGTCGGTCTTGCTGCTGACCCCTCTTCGATGCACCATTGGAGCAGTAGAAATTAGTTTAAGATTGAAAAATTACAATAAAAATTCTTAAAAAAATTTTAAAAAATTGTAATAATCGTTATCTCACGATCCTACTGGGCAAAAGAATTGTAGAATGGATAGAAGTGTTCCACAAAAAAATTTCAAAAAAATCAAAAAGTACGCACATTTTCAAAAATGTGATTTAAATTTAAAAACCTTAAAGTCGCATACTATATCGATTGTAAGACTTTTTTTTTTTTTAAAGTACGTCAAAAAAAAAAAAATAAAAACAAATGATCAGAGATGTAATAAATGTTGTGTTTTTCAATTATATGTACTTATTAAGTACATTTTCTAATATTACCCCAAAAGTGTGCTTTAAAAATGCTAAAAAGTTCAAATAATGAAAGTTTTAAACAAAAGAGCTTTTACTTCCTGCATGATTTGATGGGGATATTTATTGTGCGCCCTTAAAGTATGCTATAAGAATATTACAAAAGCTCTGTATAAAATACATTCCACAACAGGGAGAGTCAAATGTGTGCTAATCTTTAATAATAATAATATTTATTAAGTACACATATTGTATGGTAAATCCTAATCCAAATGATTGCAAAACACAGCTAAAGTTTTTGCTGGAATACACTGGTAGAGATTACATGCAATTACAGTAGGTCGCAGAATTGGAACTCTTGGGGGATTTATTCTCAAAGCTGAGAATTTCATGCCAGCCAAAAGAACAGAAAAAATGTTTGAAAATTTCGAAAAAAATATTTTGTGTCTATTTTTTAAGAAACAATTTTAAACCCCTTCGAATATCTCTTTTTTTCAGAAATGCTCGTCGTTGGCCCCTAATGATTGATCCTCAGGGACAAGCTAATAAATGGATTAAAAATCTTGAAAAAAATAATCGTCTATGTGTAATACGTCTGAATCAACCTGATTACACCAGACGTCTAGAAAATGCTATACAATTTGGATTACCAGTACTGCTAGAGAATATTGGCGAAGAATTAGATCCGCTGCTGGAATCGATATTACTAAAACAACTTTTCAAACAAGGTGGCACATTATGTATAAAATTGGGTGATTCTGTAATTGAATACAATCATAGTTTCAAGTAAGTATGATTTGCATATTGAGGGTTCTTAAATAGGGAATTACGTATTTTAGAGGATTTAAGGCTGGTTTCTTCATCCTCTATTCTCCCTTAGAAATATTGAACAGATTTTGATATGAATTTATAAATCTTCTCACAAAAGTCGCAGTGCCGGCCGTAAAGGCTGTAAAATAATAAATATGATATGTTGGAGAACCGAACACACACGCAGAGAAGAAATATGATTGTGACAACCATAATGGAAGTGGATCATAGTATTGTTGATAATATTATCTTAATATGATTGTAGCGTAATATCACTTAGTATATTATGATCAAATTTAATCACTTTACGATTGTTGGGAATCATAGTATGATTGCAACAATCATATATTTTACATTTAATAAACCGTTATGGTTGATCATGGCTGCAATAATATGCTATTATACGTTATTCAGTGCGTGCATTTTATTTAACATTCTTAATTTTTTTCAGATTCTATATGACCACCAAGCTGAGAAATCCCCATTATCTACCCGAAGTAGCTGTTAAAGTTACACTTTTAAATTTCATGATTACCACTCAAGGCCTACAAGATCAGCTTTTAGGAATAACGGTGGCAAGAGAACGTCCCGACTTGGAGGCCGAAAAGAATACTTTAATTGTTCAGGGTGCCGAAAATAAGCGAATGTTAAAAGAAACTGAAGACCAGATATTAGAAGTATTATCATCTGCTGAAAATATTTTAGAAGACGAAACGGCTGTACAAATATTAAGCTCTTCCAAGGCCTTAGCTAATGATATCAATGAGAAACAAATTGTTACAGAAACCACTGAGAAACAAATAGATATTGCACGTTTGAGTTATGTTCCGATAGCGGAACATTCAACTATATTATTTTTTACTATTGGTAAGATTTTTTGGAAGTTTTAAACTTTTTTTTTGCAATTTTTGGTTTCTCCCAAAAAATCAAATCAATCAAGCGATGTCCGTCTGTCTGTTGAAATTTTAATCACTTCTAAAATATAGTCCAGAGAAGACTATCTATAAAATAGATATTTGTGGGTGCTTCGAGCATTTTGGTATTGTATTTCAGAAATATCGGTCCAGCGGTTAAAAAATTACATACGAAAATGTAAGGACAACTCAAAAATTTTGATACATTGCAATTCGAATTTCGAACCCTAAACTTAAAATTGGTTGAATTTGAAGGCGTATACTAAATATTTTTTACGTATAAATACTTATAAACTTAAAAAGTAATATCCGGATTTAGTGTGCTGTTGTTAATGTTTATTCTACTACATACAAAGAATATTGTGGTCTTGCTATAATTGTTTATAGTTTTAATTTCCGTTTTATATTGTGGTCTTAAAAAAATTGAATTGTTTTCTTAAGTAAACTTAAACAATTCTTGAGATGTCCGTGACTTTGAAAAAAAAAATTAATTGGAAAAGGCAATAACCCTCTTAGAAAATAATCACTTCGCAGGCGTTGGAAAACCAACATCATGGATTTTCATTATTAAATTTATTTCTTTAATGCGCTATAGTTTCGAGATATGGCTATTTGAAATTTGCAAAAATGACAGGTTTTCCCTCGTTCAAGAAATAAAAAAAAAATATCTCAAATTTTTTCCCTTGACTCTTTAATAGAGCTTGAATCGAACTTTCATTTAAACTTAATGTGATTAAAATCTGATCATTTTAACCCGGAAAATATAGATTTTGTATAGATTATATTTTGCTTGAGGCTCGTTTATTATAAATTAAAAAACAATTTTTGTTGGAAAACAGATTTCGGACCTTCATAATAGTATTTCTCAAATAACTTGTGAAATATATCAAATATTATGTCTGGTTTGATGTTTTATTGACCAACGATGATTCTCTAAAGTCTGCTGAAGATTCCTTAGTGGGGATGAAACTGATCAGTACTGACATACTATGAGATGAGTAACTTTTTTAAAGCAATAAATTAAAAATACTCTATTATGACAATTGCTGTGTTTTTCAAAAAGTGGATTTATTTTCAGATTAATCTTATTTTGTTTAAAATAAATATTTTAACATACCAAAACAAATTTGGAATATTTTTTTCCGTAATCTATGATATATTAGCAATTATAATCCGAAAACATGATAAAAAAATTTGGAAAATTAAAAAAGTTATAAATAAATTAAAAATAATCCAATTAAACTTTAGGATTTAATATGTCCACTTTGGATTAATTTTGATTTATTTATAACTTTTTGCGTTTTTCAAATTTTTTTATCATTTTTTCGGATTATAATTGCTAATTTATCGTAGATAACGGAAAAAAATATTTCAAATTTGTTTTGGCATGTTAAAATATTTATTTTAAACTAAATAAGATTAATCCGAAAATAAATCCACTTATTGAAAAACACAGCAAATATCATATATAGAAATATTTTTGGGCCTCGAACTAGAATAAAACTCTAATCGAATATATATACATATATAAAGGCCGAATAAATACATTTTATTTTTATGTACCTTTTTGGTACTAAAAATAAAAAAAACAACACATTAAAAAACAATTTTAAGTTGTGTACCCAATATTTGCAGGCAACTCCGTTGCTCATCTTCAGGGAATTTGTTTAAAATAAAAAACTTTTTGATTAGTTTTTTATTTTAAACAAATCCCCTGAAGATGAGCAACGGAGTTGCCTAGAAATATTGGGTACAAAACATAAATATAAATATTAAAAATTAAAATTGTTTTCCAAATATGAACTAGACAAAACAGGTCAACAATATGGGGCATGTCATAGACTCGATTCCGTTCGGAAGTGGAATAGGTGGTTTACTCGTAAAACGCAAAACAAATATTTTTTTCGGAAAGAAACCACTTTTATGCAATACAATTCCACTTTAATGTTTGAAAGTTATTTCATTCCGAAAAAAATATTATTCGCTTTGCGTTTTACGAGTAAACCACTTTTTTTTAAATCCGAACGGAATTAAGTCTGTGACATGCCCCATATACTGTCAACAATTTTTGATTTTTGATAAACTTGGAAAATTCAAAAATTCATTAGTGGTATTCAGAGTCTTGCTTGCCAGCCCTGGCACTGGTGGTAAAAGAGCACTTTTCAAAATTACTTTTCAAAATACATTTTTTTTTTGAAAGAAGTACTCTTTTGCTACATTGCCAGGGGTGGCAACAAGACTCTGAATACCTCTATTAAGTTTAAATGAAAGTTTGTTTCGAGCTCTATAAATGGGTCAACAAAAAAATTTAAGATTTAAAAAAAAACAATTCGTATGTAAAACTCGTCATTTTGGAACTTTTCCGACAGATTTCAAACACGAAGAGCCACAGCGATGTTACGGTAGAACTTAAGTGTCGACGAATAGTGTAAACGCATTTTGATTTCTACATGATTAAATGTCACAAAACTGTTAACAGCGAAATCGTAGCTGCTAGCATTCTAGAGATATCGCGAAATTAGTGTTTTTGTATTTTTTTTAAATTTTGACACTGAAGTTGTTCAAATATTTTCAAAAACTGAGTGTACAGTTTTAATTGTACTTATTTTCAGGTCACAAAACGGTAAATATTGAAATCGTATCTTCTTAATTTCGCAAGAAATCGCAAAATTCAGAATAAATAAAAAATTTTGGAAACAATTTTATTTTTCGCGTAAATTAGCGGTCAAGATATTGATTTGAACAGTTTTACCACCTTCAATCACGTAAAATTCAAACTGCTTACCATACACTTGTCGTTACTTGATTTTTTTTTCATTATTTTAGACTCCAAAGAAAAGATAAATTAATTAATATTAAAGTTTGAACGAAAATTTTGCATTATTTCGGGAAATTAATCATTTACAATTTTTATGCTTGCGGTTTTGTCACCTCTAATAACCTCGAATTCAAACAGCATACCACATTTTGTAGTTAATTGAAGTAAATCTTTTTGCAGATCAAAAAATAACGTAAAGAAATGTCAAAATAGTAGTTAGCCAGTTTTTTGGCGATATCTCGAAGAATTGAGCAGCTAGAATTTTGATGTTAACAGTCTTATGATCATTGATCAATATATATATATATTATGTCCTGTGGTTCCTATAAGGAACAAAGGGCCACAACGAACTCTTTCCATTCGGTTCTGTTTGATGCTAGGTGTTTGATTTCCCTCCAGCTTAGCCCACTTTGGATTACTTCAGCTTCGAGTTGACGTCTCCAGGAGTGCGACGGGCGTCCAACTCTTCGTGTATTTCCATGAGGATTCCAGTCAATAGCAGTTTTAGTAGGGTCGCCTTGTGGTCTACGGAGCGTGTGACCAATCCAGCGCCATTTTCGCTTAAGGATCTCGATGTTGATTGGACTTTGATTTGTTTGTGACCATAGTTGAATGTTTGATATGGTGCTTGGCCAGAATATCTTAAGGATCCTTCGTAGACAGCGGTTAACAAACACCTGTATGGCATTTATTTCACGTGTTGTTGTGTTCCATGACTCACAACCGTAAAGGAGCACCGATTTGACGCACGAATTGAATATGCTGATCTTAGTGTGCTTTGAAATAACAGTAGATTTCCATACAGGGCGGAGCATACCGAATGCCTGATTGGCCTTTGACATTCTATAGGCGACGTCATTGCTGCACCCGCCAGTATGAGTTAAAATGCTACCAAGATAGCAAAACGACCTTACTTCCTCTAGTTCAACATCCTGTATTTTAAATCTGCTGTTATTAAAGGTGTTGCAGCGCATTACCTTACTCTTTTTAATATTTATTTTTAGACCAGCTTTTGCAGCTTCGGTTTCGACGGACTTAAGTTTAGCTGACATATGCCGATAGCTGTGAGACAGAAGACAAATATCATCTGCGTACTCCAGACTCTCGAGTTGTTGAGTGAGTCCCCATCGTATACCTCTGCTGTCCTGAGTAGCATTGCGCACTATGACGTCTAGGACGATGTTAAAGAGAAGAGGGGATAGTATACATCCCTGGCGCACTCCGGTTACAACGTTAAAACTGTTGCTTAGTGCGTTGTCATGGACAACACGACATCTAACATCCTTATACAGAGCTTGAGTAAGCATGATAATCTTTGGTGGAACACCTTTACACGCGAGAGCACTCCATATCGCATCGTGGCTCAGGGTGTCGAATGCTTTCTCAAAATCTAAAAAGATCATGTACAGGGGGGACTGCCACTCGGCGGACTGCTCAATAATTATTCGCAAAGTGTTTATATGGTCCACACAAGACTTTTGTGGACGAAAGCCAGCCTGCTCAGGCCTGATATCATCCATTACAGCATCTGATATTCTTTTGTTGATAATATGCGCTATAATCTTGTTTACTGCACTAAGAATTGTGATACCTCTCCAGTTCCTGCAATCGGTAAGGTTGCCTTTCTTTGGTAGGTTGACAATGATACCTTCTTTAAGCTTTGAGTCGAGTTCGAGTGTGAGCCAAAAGTTCTCGATGAGGGGTAGCAGAATGTTCGCTGTTAGTTGTGGATCAGCTTTAAGCATTTCAGGGGCTATATTATCGGCACCGGGGGCCTTGTTTGCCTTCAAAGCATTAATAGCGTTTAAAACTTCTGAAATGTCAGGGCATTCAGTTGAGATGTCTTGCCTAACTGTGTGGGTTGCGCATGAGCAAATGTTCGAAAGGTTGGATGGAGCGTTTGAAAGCATTGAAGAATAATGACGTCTCCATATTTCCAATTGCTCATTTTTGGATGTTGATAGTACTCCCTCACTGTTCATTAGTGGTTTTGTGTTAGGGAAGTTTTTACCTGTGAGTTTTTTGGTGATTGCGTAAAGATCCTTGGGCCTATGCTCTTCAGATGCTTTTTGGGCATTATACGCAAGTTCCTCGTGCCATCTTCTCTTGTCATTTCTAGCACTCCGTTTCACTAGCAAATCGTGACGCCTGTAGGCTTCACCTAACGTTATCTTTTCACCGCGTGTTCTAGCTATATTTTGCTTTGCCTTTATTTCCTTTCTTTCCAAAATTAACTTCCAGGTATCATCCGACATCCACTGTGCTCTTTTGGGGGTCTTGTAACCGATATGTACCCTGGCAGCATCATTGAAGTTATTATTTATGTTTTGCCACTCTATCACCGGGTGTGCTCGTTGTATAACAAGGCCCCCTTTTAGTTCGTCCACGTAATTGTGACGGATTTGAACGTTTTTCAGTTTGCGTACGTCATATTTTCGATCAGCGGATGGTGGTTTACGGATAGCAGCTACCTTTAGGCGAATGTTTCCAATTACAAGATGATGGTCTGTGGAACAGTCTGCACCGCGTTTGGAACGTACGTCCAGAAGAGTCCTGCGCCATGATTTGCTTATAGCAATATGATCGATTTGATTTTCGGTCACTCTGTCTGGCGATACCCACGTTACTTTGTGGCTAGTTTTGTGCGGAAATATGGTGCCTCCGATCACGAGATTGTTGTTGCTACATATTTCAGTAAAAAGCTCTCCATTTTCCGTCATTCTACCGATGCCATGCTGCCCCATTATGGTTTCTCTTCCGGTGTTGTCTGCTCCAAGTTGTGCGTTGAAATCACCCATGAGTATCACGATATCACTGACTGTAAAAATTTTCCTTATCCGAAGATTCAGATGTTTCTGTTGGTGCATAGCACTGCACGCAGGTAAGGTTTCTAGCCCTAGTGCGGAATCTGGCTGTGATTATTCTGTCACCATATGGTTTCCAGTTGATCAGTGCACTACGGGCTTCCTTGGATAAGAGTAATCCGACTCCGCTCGACCTTGGCTCGTTCGGCGGTTTACCGGAGTATAAAAAAGTTAGGTTTTCGGAGGTATTGAATTCTCCTGCTTCTGGCCATCTGGTTTCGCACAGTCCTAAAAGTAGCAGGTTGTAGTTGGCAAATTCTCTGCATACTTGGGCCAGTTTAGATGTATCTAGGAGTGTGCGTACGTTCCATGTTCCTATTCGTGTCATTTTTTTCATGCTAAAGGTCGTCATCTTGGGGATCCGTTGGTAATTATTTGTTGTGGTTTCAGTAATCATTGGTGTTTAGGATTGAGTGACTGATTAGGCCTCCCATCCGATCCTAGTGTTGGGGCTGCCAACAACCTCTAGGCAGGTAAAGAACAGTTGAGTTTCAGTGGATAACACCTAATTACCTGAGACGCATCGGTTTTGGAATGCCATTCAGGTTACTCAGCTGTGTGCCTTCTCACTCTAGCTGCCGACAGACGGGTGTCTGAAAGGCATTACCGGGGGATACTTGGTATAAGACCGGAAGTAGTGAGCTGCTTGAGAATTTCAAACAGAGGAATCGCTTCTTGCCATCCCCAAGTGGATGACAGACAGAAAGCTTTCCGCACAAGTGCACCTCTGTGAAAAACCCCATCCCCCAAATCAATCATTGATCAATAACAAGTCAAAATGTATTTCGTGTTTTTAACAATTTTAAAGAAACTTCTTTTATTACTAAAAACAAAAAAAAAAGTTTTTTTCGCTATGTCTCGCGAAAGTGGGCAGCTATAATTTTTTTGTGAGCAGTTTTAATTTCTTTCAATATACGCTTTTACAACATTTCTAAAGAATCGGTGTAAAAATAAAAACAAAAGATTAAGAACAATTGTATAGTTTCGCAATATCTCACGAAATTTAACACTTACTATTTCGATGTCAACAGCTGTGTTCCCTTGATCATGTACAAGTAAAACTGCATACCATGTTTTTACGAAGTTTTAAAGAAACCTATCTAAAGATAAAAAACGAAACAAAGACGGAAAGAAATTAATTTCGCGATATTTCGCGAACTTGAGAAGATAGGATTTTGATGTTTACTGTTGAGAGTGACCTGTAAATAAGTACGACTAAATCTGTTTACCCAGTTTTTGAAAATAATGAAAAAACTTCATTGTCAAAAGTTAATCAAATAAAAAACACTTATTTCGCGATATCTCGCGAATGCGAGTAGCAACGATTTCGCTGATAACAGTTTTGTCATACTAAATCATGTAGAAATCAAACTGTGTTTACACTTTTCTTCGACACTAAAGTTCAACCTAAACATCGCTGAGGCTCACCGTGCAAATAAAGATATCTCGAAAACCGTTCGACCGATTTCAAAATTTCTTTGATATTCGAATTCAGTATGCCAAAATAAAAAAATAAATAATGTATTGCAATTTTTTTTTTTATTTTTAATTTTTTAAAAATCCAAATTTTTGGTGGAAATTTTCCAAAAACTCAAATCGAATGGCACTACTGGTTGAAATGATCGGATTTTGCTCAAATTAAGTTTACATTAAATTCTGTATCGTGCTATATGAAGGGTAGATGAATAGAGATTTTTAAAATTTTTTTTTTTCTCTTTGCCGATTTTTGCAAATTTCAAATAGCGATATTTCGAAGAACGTTCTACCGATTTTTTTTTTGATATACGTTTTCAGCGCATCAAAATGAACAAAAATTATGGTTCGCTGAACACATATTTATTAACTTTTTTTTATTTAACATTTTAAAAATCCAAATTTAAAAATAAAAGGAATCCTCGATATTTTTTGTTCACATATGTCAACCAGCAGACTATGCCCACTAGAAGACGGAATAAATTACACCGCTCAACAGTCATTTTCCGGTTTGAATTCTGGTGATCAATTTTAGTAGACTTTGATCTCCTGTTTCCAAATCTGTACTCCAAATGTTTCCATCACGTCCAGATTTTTAGTTATTCACGGTTAAAAATGCGAAAAATGACGATTTTTGCATTATTTGAAAGCCTGCACAGCAGCCATTGAGTGGAATACAGATCTGGTATAAAGCGCAAAAGTATAATTTGTCTTTGGTCTCCAACATTGAAAACTATTTTTTTATAATTATTGCGTTTGGTTGGGTTACAATTGCATTTTAAAATGACTCTGTTAAAATTATAATTTTTGTAAAAAAGATAAGGTAGGTACCTTAGTTTTTTTTGATATTTTTCAAAGAAAAACTAAAAAAAATAAATATTTTACAAATTTAAGTTTTCTGTGTTATTTTTCGTATAACCCGGAAGATAAATTTAATGGGTTTAAAAGTCTATAAGACATTAAAGATTGATCATCTGGTTTTTGTTTTAGAGCCTTTTAAAAATGGTGCTTTTTCTAATTTTTTTCACAGTGTTTTTTTAAAATACGTGTTTGGCCAATAATAGTGCAACAACTTGAAATTTGTTTGATCATATATTTGAGATCATAGTTCAATTCTACTCTAACGCTTTATACCAGATTTTTATTCCACCCAGTGGCTGCTGTGCAGGCTTTCAAAAAAGGCAAAAATCGCGTTTTTTTCACATTTCCAACCGCGAATAATTAAAATTCTAGACGTGATGGAAAAATTTGGAGCACAGATTTGGAATCAGCGAGTCAAAATCTTTAAAAATTTTGTATCAAACTTCAAACCGGAGTCAAAAACCTTCGATTTGTTGAGCGGTGTTATTTTCTATTTTTAGGTTATGTGGAATATACCAAGATTTTCGGGGGTCCTTACATTTTAGTTCATAACTTTTGACCCGTTGAATCGATATCGTTCAATTGCAATACTAAACTTTTTGTTGTTGTAAATTTCGATATTTGTACGACCGATGTCAATTTCGTTCTAAATTAATTCAACAAAATTGTATGATTGAAACTACATAATTTAAATTTTGTTTCTCTATCAGCCTTACAAAACCTCTAAAAACCATAAAAATTTTCCAAAAATGTTCCATTCGTAATCCCTTTTAATTACAAATACTGTTTTTAATCTCCCTTTCAAAAAACAAAAAAACCTTCAAATGTGTATGCTGTATGTTTGCGGTTTTTATCATTTGTATGAAAAACAGTCATTGACATGATGATGTTTTATAAATTTATAAACAACTCCCATACACCCAAAAATCCAGCGTATTAATAATTTCCACTTCCGTTTTTGAAAACGTTATAACACACTCAAAATTAAATGCAAAACATCAGAAACTTTAACAAAAAAAAATCTTATTAATTTTCATTACAGTTGAATTGGCCAACATAGATCCAATGTATCAATATAGTTTAGCCTGGTTTGTGACATTATTTACAGCATCCATTGATAATACGGAAAAAGTTGATGATATAACGGAACGTCTAAAGGACTTACGGGCTCACTTTACATACAGTCTATATGTTAATATTTGTCGAAGTTTATTTGAAAGAGTAAGTACGAAAATACATTTACATAAAGTACATAACAACCAATGTTGCCATATATTTTAAAAACAAAAGTATTGAAATTATAAAAAAACAAGTGAGAGTGTTAAATTCGGATGTGATGAATATTTTATACCCTACAATGCGTTAAAAAATTAAAAAAATCAGATTACAGGGGCGTATTTTTTTTTGTTTGGAGTGTTCGGCTGGGGAATTGAGGGACCCCTTCTGTAAAAAAATTAAAAAAAATTTGCGGTGGGGGCTTTGTTGGCATGTGTCTGCGCGCCACGTTGGGGGTACTTTCCCCCTTCCGATATATGTTCATTTGTTATGCCTTTTCATATGGTGCACTCAAAAAAAAAAAAACTAAAGTTAGCAAAAAATTTAGTTAAATTTAACTAAAAATGCACCTGATTTTGGGCCTACTAAATTTCTAGTTAATTTAACTAAAAATATTTAGCTAACTTTTCGTAGAATGAATGTAGCAAAAAAACGTAACTTTAACTAAAAATTTAGCTGAAAATTTCGTAACATTTTTATGTACATATTTGCAAAAAAAATAATTGAATTCAGCTAAAATTTTTGTTACTTTTCGTAAACTAAAATTAACAAAATATTTTGTAATTTTTTTTTTTTTTACATTTTTAGGTTGACATTTTTTTTTATTTCACCGAACACTTTAAACACTAACACTTCACTTATTTTTTCTATTTTTTCACAGTTTTTCAGTTCAGCTTAAGTAGAACTTATGAGATTTGCATAGGAGGCTACAAAAGAAATTTCTTAAATAGTAATCACTCTTTTCACTTAACAAATATGTTACGAAAAATCAGCAAATTAATTATTAAAAATTCGTTGACTCAGTTTTAAAGTCAACAAAAAAAATTAATTCAAAATTTGTTCAAAACCAGTATTTTCGTAAATTGAACTTAACTAAAAAAAGTAGTTAAAACGCTGATTTTAACTAAAAATTTGCTAAGCCAGTTAACTCAACTTTTTTGAGTGTGTAAATTTTATCATTATTTAAACTAATTTTTTATATCCACGCCCACAAAATGTGGCGGGCAGAAAACAATGGCGTTTCTAAACGCCTGGGTCTAACAATAAGTGCAGAACTTTGGACTTTTTCTGATATAAAATTGTTTCATTTGTATAAAATAAATAAAAACAAGTGAGAGTGTTAAATTCGGCTGTGCCGAATCTTTGATACCCTCCAACATGTTAAAATACATATAAAAAAATTTCAGAGGCGTTTTTGGGGAGAGTGCTCTGTGGGGGTGCTGGGGGATACCTTCCCCAACGCGATAAATGTTTACTAAATTATTTATTATGCTTTTTGAACTTTAGTTATACCATTTTCTCATAATTATTATGTTTTTTTTTAATCCACGCCCACAAAAGGGGACGGGGCAAAAAAAAAACAATATTTTTTAGCCCCCCGGGGTCTAAGTGTATGACCTTTAACGCTTTCTGACATAAATGGGTTTCATTTGTTTAACAAAAATGCAAAAAAGCTGTAAAAAATGGCGCTTTTACAGAGGTTTTTTTAGTTCTTTAAGGGGGAACTTTTTTGCCCCTTATCCGATTTTTCCCATTTCCGAACTTGACCGGTCTATAACTATGAGACACATTCGTGCCAATTTTCAGGAGTCTAGCTCTATTATTTTGGACTGAATCGTGCTTTATACAGACGGACGGACATTTATAGAATGACTTATAATCAGAGACCATAACAGTTATGAGATTTATTGAAAAAAATCAAATTTAACTGTTCAAAAATATTTTTTCAAATAAAAATTAAAAATAACAGTTTGAAATGATTTATATAAATATCTGTTAAAAATAACAGAAATAAAAAACTTTTATTTTTTATAACTGTTATTAAAAACTCTTTGAGCCTTAAAAAACTCGAGTTATTAAAATAAAACAACAATAAACACATGCAGAAGAATCCTATTAATATCTAATACTTCAATTATTGATTTAAAGATATAAACTTTGATTGATTTTTTTTAAAAATAACTGTTATAACAGTTATTTACTCAAATAAATATAAAATAAAAGTTATTTTAGTTTGTTTGAACAAAAAGTTTTTAATAACTGTTATTTTTTACTGTTATTGAAAAAATAAAAAAAAAAATAAATGTTATTGCAAATTTTAACACGGGACATCTCTGGAAGTCTTTTCATATATAAAATACTAAGTTTGGCCAACATTCGTTTCATGATTTTTTTAAAACAAAAAGACACATATAACTGTTATATTTGGTCTCTGCTTATAATCGATCATAGATCAATAATATATGGGCATTCCATGTGAAATCGGACACTTTGAAAAACTTTTTTTTTAGATTTTCCGAATATGTTTACAGTTTTCAGTACCCTTCGAAAACTCCTTCGTGGTAAATTTTCAGATTTTTTTGATGACCCGTTCAAAAGATATCGAATTTTGAAAAATTGGTAGTTTGTTCCTTTACTCAAACTTCTTTTAATCATAACTTCTTCAATAATAGTCCAAATTTAAATTTTTTTTTTTCAAAATTTTTGTTTTTTACGTACTTTTAAAAAAAAAATCCCAAAAAATTCTTAAAAGCGCGCTAGTATGCGATTTTTAAGTTTTAAAATTTAAATCTCATTTTTGAAAATGTTTGAACTCTTCGATTTTTTTGAAATTTTTTTGTGTAAAACTTCTATCAATTCTACAAATTTTTTGCCCAGGAGGATCGTGGGATAACGATCATTACTATTTTTTAAAATTTTTTAAAAAAATTTTATTGTAATTTTCCAATCTTAAAATCATTTCTACTGATCCAATGGTGCGTCATAGAGGGTCCTTTATAAGACCGACCCCCATTAATTTTTACGTCTTAACATTTCTTTGGAACAAACTAATACCCTATCTCCAATTTCTAAGGGGGCTCCCACACAAAACGACATTTTTTAAAATTTGTTCCAACCGCTCTAACTGCCCTAATAGTGCCCTTAGAGCAACAAAATGTATGACCGACCCACAATATTTTTTTAGTTTTAATTCTGTTTTATATATTGTTGGACTTTATATTTATATAACTGAAATTTTTTATTTATTTCGGTTTGAGTCCATATTAATTATTTCTGAGAAATAATTACACTGTGCTACAAAAGACCAAAAATAATTTATGCAGGGGTTCTCATATGATAATTCGGGTTGGTTGGAGTCCATAGAGTACTGATATTTTCATAGTTTTTCTGGATCACTTCGTTAAGTACGTTTTTTATTGGCAAATGTGTTGAAAAACGGAAATTCTTAAATTACAATTTTAAAAAATTATTACTTTGTTAGTTTGCAACCGATTTTCGATTTTATAGATTTGTTTTAAAGGTATAGGTCTTACCTTTCAAACAAAACAAAAATATTAAAAATCGATCAAGAATTGGCTGAGCTACGATTGCTTAAGTAAAAAAAAAACGTATTTTTTGAAAAATTTGTCATATTCTTTACACTCTAAGTTGAAAGTGCATCATTAAACAATTTTTTTGAATTTTTTGTAAATAAGTATAGTAAAGTAGCTTTCTAAAACACCAAAAAACATAACAAGCGGTTTAAAAATGAATGAGTTATGCTAAGTTTTGTGATAGGGCATTTTTAAATTTTTTCAGAAACGCTTGTAATTCAAGCATTATTCATAAATCTTGTTACTAGTAGTAATTTTATGCGCATATGCATATAAACTAGAGATGGGAACGTAATTAGATTTGTGCGTGATTCACACATGATCAGAAGTGAGCGTGATTGAAAATTAATTTTACTCACGTGGTTGTTAGTGAGTGTCAGTGTGAGTGGAATAAAAAAATGGGCGTGTCAGTTACTTCCAAATCCTATTTATAATTTTTTGGGTTTGTTTAAAAAATATCAGTATTAAACAAAAAAATATTGTGAATCGGTTGAAAACTGGCTAAGGTGCGCTTGTTTAAGTAAAAAACCTTTTTTGAAGAGTTATACATGCAACATTTTTATGACAAAAAACATTTGACATTTTTGAAACGAAATTGGTAAAATTGTGGGATCATTTGATGGAAATTTTACCTGTTTATAAATATACGTATGAGGCATTCCACACCAAATGTTCAGCGAAAAAAAAAAACATGTGAACCGTAAATTGTTAAATGGGTTGTATGGATAGCCATGTGAGGCATTCCACACCAACTGTTCCACTACAGAAAAACCATAGTGGTTTCAATGGGATATCATTTGCAAAGTATTCGCTCTTACTAATAAATAACAAAAATAAAATTTAAGTTTTTTTCAAAAAGTGGGCCTTGTAGGCGTGGTCAAATATTAAAAATATCAAACTTTTTTGCCTGAGTATTTATTCACGATCACGCACGCTAATGAAAGAAAAAAAATATTCAAGCACGATATTTTATTTTACTCACGCTCACGTGAACATCTTGACCGTAACTTATTTTTTTCTACTCACGTGTGCGTGAATGAGCGTGAGCAAAATAAAATATTTTTTAAGTATTGATATTACTCATACGCACACGTTTTAAATACCATTATTGTATAAAATAAGCGTGTTGCAATTTTTGAATTTTGATTTTTCGAAAACAAGGCAAAACACATCTCTAAAAATTTCAGATCAGATAGAAAATTCCTTTAACTTTTTTTAAAAAAATAAAAAACAAATAAAATTGCGGCATGTTTTTTGATAAATAAAGTTTAAGTTTAAATTTAAAAAATTCAGAACTTCTTCTGAAAATGTTCCAATTTTCATTTTCTTAGCTTTTATTGATAGCCCATTCAGCTTTTATTGATAGCCCATTTAATTGATAGCCCATTCAAAAATCAATAAACAGCTTTTGTCTTTAAGACTTTGCTGTGTTTCATTTAATTTGCATAAATATTGAAGTAAAGATGCTCAGGCAAAAAAGTTAGATATTTTCAATTTTTGACCACGCCTACAAGGCCCACTTTTTGAAAAAACTTAAATTTTATTTTTGTTATTTAATAGTACCCTAAGAGCGAATACTTTGAAAATGATTTCATATTGACACGACACAACTTTTTTTTTTGCTGAACATTTGGTGTGGAATGCCTCATATATGGAGCTAAGAAAATTACGTTTTTGGTTGTTCAATTTTTCAAAAACTGGGCTTAGGAGGCGTGGGCAAATATTGGAAAAATGGTCAAATATTTGTGTCAAGTTGCCTTGTTTAAATATATATCAAATAAAAACGAAATGCACCAAAATCTCAAAAATTTACATTCTTGTATAGTTTTGTATCGGCTATCGATTAAAATTTTTTTGGAAAATTTTCAGAACCCGTTCTGAAATTTTAAATTTTTTAAAAAAGTCAATTTATAAAAAATCCGGCCACTTTTGTTTTTTTTTTGTAATTTTTTTTTTAAAGATTAGATGTTTGTCTAGCAAGATTTTTTTAAAAATTAAGAAAATCTATAAAAAAAAATTAAGAAGAAAAAAAAGTAATTTTTCTGATTTTCAAAATAAATTTTAAAAATTTAAAATAGTTTTTGAAAAAAATTAATTTCAATTTGTGTTTTTGCTAATTTATGCCAAAATATGCAATAATATGCACTTAAAAGTTCGAAATATGCACAATATATGCATTTAAAATCAAAATATGCAAAAATATGTATTTTCACCAAAATATGCAAAATATGCGAAAACAAATCGATGCCATTTAATGCAAATCTCTTGATTCGGAAAGATAATTGGTCGATATCGTTTTTAGGCTTTCGACAAAAAACATGCATTTGCATGGAAATCTCACCCTAGTTATATAAAAAACTTTTTTACCCGGGACCCATTGAAAAATTTTGGTACACAATTTTTTTCTCACTGAACATTTGGTGTGGAATGCCTCACATGTATATTTATAAACAGGCAAAATTTCCATCAAATGATCCCACAATTTTAGCAATTTCGTTTTAAAAAAACATGTTTGCAAGCGCACAGCTTTTTCTGTCATAAAAATGTTGCAGGTATAACTCCTCAAAAAAGGTTTTTTACCTAAACAAGCGCACCTTAGCCTGCTTTTAACCTATTCTCAATATTTTTTTGTTTAAGAAGTAACACTGATATTTTTTAAACAAACCCAAAAAATTATAAATAGGATTTGGAAGTAACTGACACGCCCATTTTTTTATTCCACTCACACTGACATTCACTAACAACCACTTGAGTAAAATTAATTTTCAATCACGCTCACTTCTGATCATTTGTGAATCACGCACAAATCTAATTACGTTCCCATCTCTAGTTTATATGCATATTAGGGATATAACCATTTACGTTTTTTTGCAAATATCGAAAAGAACCTATCATATTGAAAAAGTACATGAAAAATCAAGAAGAAATGTGTGTTCCATTTTTCGCGAATGTTAAAAAAGGTTCGGCACCGATCGCGATGAAGTTTTCGCTAATATTTTTTTTTATTATTCGGAAAACCCGTATTTCTGGTGTCGAAAACCATTTTATAAATTTGTTATTGTTTTATTTTTGTTTTAAAACGACATAAAGCCAAAAAACGGTGGATGGGAAGGAATCCCACCATAAAACATAAAAAAATTTAAAATTATGGTGTTTTAGAAATTGCAATCGGTGCCGAAGGTTTTTGGACCAAAATGTCCCCGGATAACGTTTTTTGTTATCACTATAAAATTGCCCATACGATTATGATAGGTTCCTATTTTGGTTATATCCCTAATGCATATGCGCATAAAATTACTACTAGTAACTAGATTTATGAATAATGCTTGAATTACAAGCGTTTCTGAAAAAAATTAAAAATGTCCTATCACAAAACTTAGCATAACTCATTCATTTTTTAACCGATTGTTATGTTTTTTAGTGTTTTGGAAAGCCACTTTACTATACTTTTTTACAAAAAATTCAAAAAAAATTGTTTAATGATTCACTTTCAACTTAGAGTGTAAAGAATATGAAGAATTTTTCAAAAAATTCGGTTTTCTTTTACTTAAGCGATCGTAGCTCAGCCAATTCTTGATCGATTTTTAATATTTTTGTTTTGTTTGAAAGGCAAAACCTATACCTTTAAAACAAATCCATTAAATCGAAAATCGGTTGCAAACTAACAAAGTAATAATTTTTTAAAATTGTAATTTAAGAATTTCCGTTTTCCAACACATTTGCCAATAAAAAACGTACTTAACGAAGTGATCCAGAAAAACTATAAGTATATCAGTACTCTATGGACTCCAACCAACCCGAATTTTTATATGAGAACCCCTGCATATTTTTGGTGTAGCACAGTGTTATTTTTGTTGTACAATGAGAAAATCTGAAAAAAGTTAATTGACAACACAGGCTAAGCACTCTTCGATTGTCACTGTAGGTGTGTAAGATTAATATCAGCTATTTAAACGTACATTAAGGTGAAAAAGCGAACGGGAATTATATCACATTTCATTACCCATATGTTACGTTTAGCACGAACTTAATGAATCTATTTTAAACTTTTTCCAACACAGTTGTAATTTCTTACACTGTAGTAGATTTTCTCAGAGGGTAATGAAATGTGATATAATTCCCGTTCGCTTTCTCACCTTATTGTTTTTTATTTTTACCCTCCAACATTTTTTCAAAACATACCTACGCCCTATCTCCACTCCCTAAGTAGGCTCCCATACAAATAACAGTTGGAGCAAATTTTATAAAAATGTAATTTTGTATGGGAGCCTACTTAGGAAGTTGAGATAGGGCGTAGGTATATTTTGAAAAGAATGTTGTAGGGTAAAAATAAATGGGGGTCGGTCTCACTAATGACCCCTCTCGGACGCACCCTTGGACCGGTAGAAGCTAATTAAATAAAACAAATTTACAAAAAATAAAAAAAATTGTATGGGGACCGCCTTAACAGTTACAGATAGAGGGTAGGTGTGTTCAGAGAAAATGTTTGGAGAAAAAAAATATTGTAGGTCGTTCATACATTTGGCTGCTCTAAGGGCATTATTAGGGCAGTTAGAGCAGTTGGAACAAATTTTAAAAAATGTCGTTTTGTGTGGGAGCCCCTTTAGAAATTGGAGATAGGGTATTAGTTTGTTCCAAAGAAATGTTAAGACGTAAAAATTAATGGGGGTCGGCCTTATAAAGGACCCCTCTATGACGCACCATTGGAGCAGTAGAAATGATTTTAAGATTGGAAAATTACAATAAAATTTTTTCAAAAAATTTTAAAAAATAGTAATAATCGTTATCCCACGATCTTCCTGGGAAAAAAATTTGTAGAATTGATAGAAGTTTTACACAAAAAAATTTCAAAAAAACCGAAGAGTACAAACATTTTCAAAAATGAGATTTAAATTTTTAAACTTAAAAATCGCATACTAGAGCGCTTTAAAGAATTTTTTGGGATTTTTTTTTTTTAAAGTACGTAAAAAAACAAAAATTTTGAAAAAAAAAATTTGAAATTTGGACCATTATTGAAGAAGTTATGATTAAAAGAAGTTTGAGTAAAGGAACAAACTACCAATTTTTCAAAATTCGATATCTTTTGAACGGGTCATCAAAAAAATCTGAAAATTTACCACGAAGGAGTTTTCGAAGGGTACTGAAAACTGTAAACGAATTGGTAAAATCTAAAAAAAAAATTTTTCAAAGTGTCCGATTTGACATGGAATGCCCCATATATACTTTATGGGGTCCCCGACCGATATATCTATGCGTTACAAACGAAATGACAAAGTGAGTATACCCCGATACTGTGGTTGGAGGGTATAAAAATAAATCTTTTTTCAGAGGTTGATTCAATTTTTCAGGAGCAAACTTTTTTCCCTGGTCCGATTTGCCCCTTTCGGAACTTAACCTGATGACGATCATAAGACCATCTAATCACAGTACTCACTTTATCGTATCGAAATATCGGTCGGGGACCGCACAAAGTATTTATATTATTGACCCCTGACAGAATCTAAGACATTTTGGCGATGTCCGTCCGTCTGTCTGTAGAAACCACGATGCAGTCCAGCTAGAGCCCTCACTCACTATGTAAGTTACATTAGACTGGCATTTTTTTTTCAACTTTCGATTTTCCCAAGTGTCCGGGCAAATTTTTATTGTCCAAGGTCTAAAACTTATGTGGTACAAATTTGAGGTCAATCGGATTAAATTAACCCGTGGCGCCCGGCGGTCAAAGTTTTGGATTTTAGAAAAATTAAAAAAATAAAAAATTTAAATTTCTTTCGACACATCATGTTTGTTAATTTTGATGCGGTGAGCACGAATATCAAAAAAAAAAATTAAATCGGTCGAACGGTTTTCGAGATATCGCCATTTGAAATTTGCAAAAAATGGCGGTTTTTTCCTACGTTCAAGAAATTTTTTAAAAAACATCACAATTTTTTTCCCCTCAGCCATTTCATAGAGCTTAAGACAATCTTTCATTTAAATCTAATTTGAGCCAAATCCGATCATTTTATCCCGTGGCGCCCTTCGGTCAAAGTTTTGGATTTTTGGTGGAAATTTTTCAAAAATTTAAAACTTTGACCAAAGGGCGCCGCGGGATAAAATGATCGGATTTGGCTCAAATTAGATTTAAATGAAAGACTGTCTTAAACTCTATGAAATGGCCGAGGAAAAAAATTGTGATGTTTTTTAAAAAATTTCTCGAACGTAGGAAAAACCTACATTTTTTGCAAATTTCAAATGGCGATATCTCGAAAACCGTTCGACCGATTTTAATTTTAATTTTTTATTTTTTATTTTTTTTAAATTTTTCAAAAATCCAAAACTTTGACCGCCGGGCGCCACGGGTTAATTTAATCCGATTGACCACAAATTTGTACAACATCCGTTTTAGTCCTAGTAGAATAAAAAAATGCCCGGACTTTGAAAATTGGAGAAAAATTTTTTTGGCCATACAGAAAAATGCCAGTCTAAAGTTACATGTTAGTTGTTTGTATATTTTACAGTAGTTAGTTGTTTTCAACTACAAAGTCAGTTGTTTTTGTATGAAAAATATCAAAGAACTATTTCTGTTAGTTATTTTAAGTAGTTTTTTTGAATAACTAACAAAAAAGTACTGTGATGTAGTAACAGTTATTTAAAGTAGTTACCCGTGTAAAAAAATAATTATATCAAAACATATCTCCTTTGATAAAATCATATATGGATCATATCTAAATGGATATAATCAGATCTACTCCATATATATTCATATCTGCTTCAGATATGTTTTGATCCGTAAATTGAGTCTATCTGACAATTTTACATATATGAACATATCTGAAAATGTCTGATCATATATGCCATATATGCCAGATACTCAATTTACGGATCAAAACATATCTAAAGCAGATATGAATATATATGGAGTAGATCTGATTATATCCATGTAGATATGATCCATATATGTTTTTATCAAAGGAGATATGTTTTGATATAATTATTTTTTTACACGGGTAATTTTATTTTTTTATCTCTGAAAAATTTTTTAAATTTTTTTTTCCAAAAAATAAAAATAAATTTTCGTTTTATTTATTTCTCACACTTTTTGTAAAAAAAAAATGAAAAAATTTGGTCTTCAAACTTTTTTCTGAAAAATTTTTTGAAAAAAAAAAATATTTATTGATTACACAGTGCAACACCCAAAATCGGAATGGCATAAAACCAAAAGCAAATGAAAGTTGACATATTCCATAACAAACCCCCAAGGCTTTTTTGTAGTTCAGAGCTAGATTTTTTTTTACACGCATTTGAAGTTAGTGCACTTTTATTATAATTATAATAATAAATTCTTGAAAACTGTATTAATGGCGAATGATTAATATTGTAATTGCCTTTAAATAACAATCATACGTAACGGTGTCCAGTGATTTATATTAATTATTGCCTTTAAATAACAATCATACGCAACGGTGTACAGTGGTTTATTTTAATAATTTGGCTATTCAGTAAATAGGTACTGGACCGATTGCAGCAAAATTCATACCAGTCATAGTTGAAGTAATTTTGAGCTTAAGTTTGGAAACTGGACCCTACATGTCCAATAATGGCACCACCAGGGGCCTTTAAAGTAGGACATGTTTAATACACAAAAACTTTAAATGCTTTAAAATCACCAACTTAAATGCGTGTAAAATAAAATCTAGCTCTGACCTAAAAAAAGGCACTGAGGGTTTTGTTATGGAAAACGTCAGCTTTCATTTGCTTTTAGTTTCATCCCATTCCGATTCCGAAAGTTCGATTTTGTATCACTGTTTTATTTAATTTTGACTACATTTTAGTTGTTTTGACTACAAATGTAAGTAGTTTTTACTACATAAGTCAGTTGTTTTTTGTCAGCTAAAATAACTAACATTGTTAGTTGATTTAACTGAAAAAGTAGTTGACCCAAAACAACTTACAAAGTAGATATTTTAACTGACATTTTCAGTTGATTTTACTAACATAATTTTTTGAGTGCTGAAGTTTCTCTTATATTACTGGTAAGGTAAAGTTCGAAGATAGGCAACATCGGACCAGGGGGAAAAAATTTCCCCCAAGAGGATTAGGAAACTCGATTTTTTTCAGGCCGCCTCCCCTTTTGGGGCGTGGTTGCCGGATTTGGTGAAAAAATTCGAAAAATTTGGTTGAAAAAACGTAATTTTTTCAAACTTTGACCGCTGGTTGCCGACTGCAGAATCTGCAGTGTAGATGCCCATAAAAATTTTTTCATAAATGTTCCCACAATCAGCTGGTAAATCGGCAGGTATTACGACACGAAAATCGAGTTTAGATTTGACGGGATGCCCTAATGTACGTGAATATCAATTGGGATGGCGGTTTGTATGAAGAGCAGAAAAAGGGCAACAAAATACATTTAACAGTAAAATTTCTTAAGCATTCGTATCATAAAATGGTTATGAAGGTCATTTAAACCAAATTTGAAGGGGTACGTTTGTATGGTGGTTATGTCTAAACATGGACTAACATTTTACAATTTTGTCCATCGATCAAATTTTTTTATTTTTTTGAGAAAAAAACTTCAAAACTTTTTAGCTCATCAAAAAACTTGTAAGAAAAACCTTTACATATGGCAACACTGATAACAATATAACGAGGGCAAATATTCAAAACTTG
Source organism: Pegoplata infirma (assembly GCA_963921195.1). Taxonomy (NCBI): domain Eukaryota; kingdom Metazoa; phylum Arthropoda; class Insecta; order Diptera; family Anthomyiidae; genus Pegoplata; species Pegoplata infirma. The sequence goes on along the minus strand of OY992537.1, from coordinate 50,830,119 downwards.
CTATCTGAAATATTTTCGAAAGAAAATTTTTGATAGAAATGTGTTCAATGAATTAGTTGTCATCTATTAAATTCATTTTTAACTGTAATGTATTGAAAAAAAAAAAAAAAAAAAAAAATAGTTTTTAAATATATTATAAAAAAAATAATAATAACTAGGGATGAGATTTCCATGTAAATGCATGTTTTTTGTCGATAGTCTAAAAACAATATCGACCGATTATCTTTCCGAATCAAGAAATTTGCGTTAAATTGGCATCAATTAGATTTTGCATTTTTTTGCATATTTTGGTGAAAATGCACATTTTTGCATATTTTGGTTTTTAGTGCATATTTTGTGCATATTTCCAACTTTTAAGTGCATATTTTTGCATATTTTGGCATAAATTAACAAAAACAAAAACACAAATTGAAATTTATTTGTTTCAAAAACTATTTTAAATTTTAAAAATTTATTTTGAAAATAAGAAAATATTTTTTTTCTTTTTTCTTTTTTTTTTATAGATTTGTATTTTTAATTTCTAAAAAAATATTGCTTATATAAAGCAAGAGTAATATTACTATTTGACACGGCGTTATTTTTATCGTTTTACGAAGTTTTTCGTATGTAAACAAGATTTTTATTGCACTCATTTTATTTTTTAGTGCATATTTTTTGGTTTTTAGTGCATATTTTAAATTTTTTAGCGCATATTTTAAGCGCATATTTTCGATTTCTTAGTGCATGAAAATCTCATCACTAATAATAACTCTTAGAATTATCTAAAAAGTAACAGTTCTTATTGATCTCCTAAAAAATTTTCATTTATGCAGATAGCAAGTTTTGAATATTCGCCCTCGATAAGTATTTACTGTTGAATATTCATTAATTCTGTTCCGTTTTCTTTTTTTCACATGTAATTAAGTTAATTAACATTGAATTGAAATTAATGATAGAGGAATATTGTGAAATAAGAGAAAATTGCTATATGTGTATCATTGAGTTTCCAATTCGTGGAAAACATACGTTTGATATATGACTATGAGATATATGTAGCAAAAAAAAAAAATAAACGGAAAAAATTCTGTGAAAAATTGGAATTTAATTAAAAAACTTTATTTCAACTACATTAATAAAATTTGATTTCATTTGTATATTTGTGTTATATAATTGTACATGCGCCCTTGAAGATATGGGTCAATTTCTAACAATTGTCCAGATCACATAGAAAAAAAGATTTTTTTTGGTTACAAATGTCTTTGAAATAATTAAAAACAAGTCTTAATGGCCGAATTGGCTAGAGCTAAGTTTTCAAAACCTTTATGGGTTATTTTGTCTACTAGTAGTTTATTTCCATGTATTTTTAGTCCCATTCGAGTTAAATCAATGACCTCAAATTTGTTGCACAGTGATAACGAAGATATTTCAAGTTCGATTTTATTAAAAGATTGTTGTTGCATTTCTTAAATATCCCAGCAAAAAAAATTGCTTGAAAGGTCTGCCTGAAAGCCTCTGTACAGTTTCCCTTTATTATACATATTCGATTGTAAATGAGGTAAGCTTCCGATTTCCGCTGTAGGGTACTAAAATAAAACAAAATTACAAAAACTTGTACAATTTAAAACACCTTGCTACAAATGAACATAACCAAGTATGATTCTTCATATGCATTACAAATTTATATGTACAGGTAACCCTTAGCTTACGTGGAAATATTTGGCGATGTTAAAAAAGAATCTTCAATTTCGTTCACTAAACTTTTTTTGTATCAGTTCTTAACATCAAATTACGCGATTGCTAATAATTGGGGCGGCCCAACTTCGGTCCCATTTAATCGAGTAAATTGAGATATACCTGTATGTGGAATTCATATAAGTATAGACCAACCAACATATTACCGTGGTTTTGACAGTCAAACAATCTTGCATATCCAAATGTTTACTCCATGTCCCATGTTTGTACTCGTACACCAGCAGAACAAAAAATAACAACAGCAACCATCATCCAGCCATATAACACATTGGTGTTGTCAATGTGGTAAATGTTGGAAAATTTATTTCTAATTCTTTTTTCTCAAAAACAAAACTCTACGTGCATAAACTACACTGGTGGTTCCAGTATTATCAGTATGTAAATTAGAGTGGAAAGAAAAAAATATATTGATAGGCAGAATTGCCTGAGTGTTGTTTCTTTTTCAAAAAAAAAAAAAAAAAAAAAGGTCTACTTCTTGAAACGCCCCGATTCCCTAAAATATTCTGCTGGAGAAGTCATTGAGACGTCTTTTAGGGATTCCAGGTCACCGAAAAATCTTAGCACAAAGTGCTTAAGTCGGCTCTTCATCAGACCCCACACAAAATATATTGTAAGCAAATTCAACTTAAAAATCGTTTAAAAAAATCGGACTACTTATCCCAGCAGAAATAAATCGAGATTTTGGCGACACAGCATCTGTTTATAGCATACCGTAGCGCATCCAAAGAGCGCTCTTAGGGATGCAGTAAAAGGAAGGGGAAAAAATTTTAATTTTTTTTTAAGATTTTTTATATAAAACTTATAATGTGTAATTATTTTTTGATAAAATTTTACACTTGCTTTCCTTTTTAATATTTTTAACACTTTTTGAATAAAAAAACATGAGTTTTAGACAAAGACACATGATTTGACTGCATCATTATTGCGCATTAATCAGCGCTGCAAAGAGCGCTTCAATCATAGCATCTTTGACCGCTGTTCCCAAAAAAAATCCCATAAAAAATGTGAAAATGAAAATTTCCGATATTTTTTTGATGTTCACTTCCGATTTTTTTTTTTTTCATTTTGTTTCACATAAATAAAGTTTTGTAAAGTAAAACGAATGAATTTTTTTGTTATATTTTTTTAAATTTTAGTTATTTGATTTCAACTTTGAATTTACAGCATCTTTATTCTGCTTAAATCAGCTCTACAAAGATACATGAATTCACTGCATCTTTAATCTGCTTAAATCAGCGCTAAAAAGATACATGAATTTACAGCATCTTTATTCTGCTTAAATCAGCGCTCTAAAGACACGTGATTTCAGTGCATCTAAAGAGCGCTGTTTCTTTGTATCCAACTAGCGCTCTAAAGTGGGACATCGCCTTAGGGAATCATGCATGAATTCAGCGCAATTGGATGCGCTCCTTTACTCAAGTTCCCCTTCCAAAAGCTGCTGAACGTTCAGCAAAATTTCTGCTGGGTATATTTCATTTGAAATTACATACTTTTTCAGTTATTTTTAAACGTTAATAAATTACTAGACATTCCGTAAAAACAAATGACATTTCAGTTATTTTAACTGTTTACAATTTTTTTTGTGTGGAGTAAAAATATTTTTTTTAACATGATAATGTTTTTAGGCTGGTGTCTAATTTTAAAAAAGTTGCAGGACGCCACCACATTTTGACTATATAAGCTTACAATTAATGAAAAAGAAAACAAGAATTACTATTTTCATTTTCTTAAAACCAAAAATTTTAATAACTTGGGTTTGTAACTTGGATAATAATTCACCTCGTGGTGAATAAAACACTTTTTACCAGCTGGTGAATAAAAAGTAACATAATTATTTTTCAAGAAAAATTTTTTTTTCATCCAATTTTTTTTTTCATCAATTTTTTTTTTCATGAAATTTTTTTTTTCATCAATTTTTTTTCATCAATTTTTTTTTCCATCAAATGTTTTTTTGATCAATTTTTTTTTTCATCAAATTTTTTTTTTCATAAAATTTTTTGTTACATCAAACTTTTTTTTCATCATTTTTTTTTCTTCAAATTTTTTTTTCATTTTTATAAATTTTTTTCATTAAAAAAAAAAAATGATGGAAAACCATCAAATTTTTTTTTTCATCAATTTTTTTTTTCATTAATTTTTTTTTATCAATTTTTTTTTTCATCAAATTTTTTTTTTCATAAAATTTTTTGTTTTATCAAACTTTTTTTTTCATCATTTTTTTTTTCATCAAATTTTTTTTTTAATAAATTTTTTTTCTATCAAATTTTTTTTTCATAATTTTTTTTTTTCATAAAATTTTTTTTTTGTCATCAAACCTTTTCATCATTTTTTTTTCATAAAATTTTTTTTTCATCAATTTTTTTTTCATTATTTTTTTTTTCATCAAAAATTTTTTTTCATATATTTTTTTTATCATATTTTTTTCATCAATTTTTTTTCATTAAATTTTTTTATCAAATTTTTTATTATCAATTTTTTTTCTCACCAAAAAATTTTTTTTAATCAATTTTTTTTACATCAAAAAACTTTTCTTTTCATCAAAAACTTTTTTTCATCAGATGTTTTTTCACCAAAAATTTTGGGTTCATTAAATTTTTTTTAACAAAATTTTATTTTTCGTGAAAAAAATCATTTTTTTTTCATCAAATTTTTTTGTTCATCAATTTTTTTTTTCATAAATTTTTTGTTTCAACAAATTTTTTTCATCAATTTTTTTTTTTCATTATTTTTTTTTTTCATAATTTTTTTTTTTATTAATTTTTTTAATTTTTTTTTTTTATAAATTTTTTTCATCAAATTTTTTTTTCAAAATTTTTTTTTCCATCAAATTTTTTTTTCATCAATTTTTTTTATCGTTTTTATTTGGTGAATAAAAAGTAACATAATTATTTTTCAAAAAAAATTTTTTTTCATCCAATTTTTTTTTTCATCAATTTTTTTTTTCATGAATTTTTTTTTTTCATCAATTTTTTTTCCATCAAATGTTTTTTTGATCATTTTTTTTTTTCATCAAATTTTTTTTTTTCATAAAATTTTTTGTTACATCAAACTTTTTTTTCATCATTTTTTTTTCTTCAAATTTTTTTTTTCATTTTTATAAATTTTTTTCATTAAAAAAAAAAATTGATGGAAAACCATCAAATTTTTTTTTCATCAATTTTTTTTTTTTCATTAATTTTTTTTTATCATTTTTTTTTTCATCAAATTTTTTTTTTCATAAAATTTTTTGTTTTATCAAATTTTTTTTTTCATCATTTTTTTCATCAAATTTTTTCATCAATTTTTTTTTTAATAAATTTTTTTTCTATCAAATTTTTTTTTCATAATTTTTTTTTTTTTCATAAAATTTTTTTTTTTGTCATCAAACTTTTTCATCATTTTTTTTTCATAAAATTTTTTTTCATCAATTTTTTTTTCATTATTTTTTTTTTTCATCAAAAATTTTTTTTCATATATTTTTTTTATCATATTTTTTTCATCAATTTTTTTTCATTAAATTTTTTTATCAAATTTTTTATTATCAATTTTTTTTCTCACCAAAAAATTTTTTTTAATCAATTTTTTTTACATCAAAAAACTTTTCTTTTCATCAAAAACTTTTTTTCATCAGATTTTTTTTTCACCAAAAATTTTGGGTTCATTAATTTTTTTTTAACAAAATTTTATTTTTCGTGAAAAAAATCATTTTTTTTTCATCAAATTTTTTTGTTCATCAATTTTTTTTTTCATAAAATTTTTTGTTTCAACAAATTTTTTTTCATCAATTTTTTTTTTCATTATTTTTTTTTTCATAATTTTTTTTTTATTAATTTTTTTAATTTTTTTTTTCAAAATTTTTTTTTCCATCAAATTTTTTTTTCGTCAATTTTTTTTTATTATTTTTTTTATAATTTTTTTTTTTTCATCAATTTTTTTTCCATCAGATTTTATTTTTTCCATCAAATTTTTTTTTCATCATTTTTTTTTTCATCAAATTTTTTTTTTCATCAATTTTTTTACATCAAAAAATTTTTCTTCTCATCAAAAAAAATCATCAAAAACTTTTTTTCATCAAAATTTTTTTTCACCAAAAATTTTGGGTTCATTAAATAATTTTGTTTTTCGTGAAAAAAATTATTTTTTTTTTTACTAAAACTACTTTTTCACTAAGTCTAAGCTTTTCGCATAAAAATTTTTCATTTGTTTATCAAATGTACATAAAACAAGTGAAAGTGTTATATTCTTTGGTGCCGAATCTTTTATACTCTCCAAAATTATTTTTTCATCAAATTTTTTTTTTCATCAATTGTTTTTTCATTAATTTTTTTTTTCATCAAAATTTTTTTTCATAAATTTTTTTTATCATCAAATTTTTTTATCAAATTTTTTATTATCAATTTTCTTTCTCACCAATTTTTATTTTTTTTAATCAATTTTTTTTTACATCAAAAAATTTTTCTTTTCATCAAAAAAATTCATCAAAAACTTTTTTTCATCAACATTTTTTTTCACCAAAAATTTTGGGTTCATAAAATTTTTTTTTAACATAATTTTGTTTTTTGTGAAAAAAATCTTTTTTTGACTAAAACTACTTTTTCACCAAGTCTAAGCATTTCGCATAAAAATTTTCCATTTGTTTATCAAATGTACATAAAACAAGTGAAAGTGTTATATTCTTTGGTGCCGAATCTTTTATACTCTCCAAAATGTAAAAACACTTTTTTGTACTTACTTTTGCACTCACTTACGAAATGTACAGCTCTTTTGGTTTTTTAATGGGGTCCTCGACTGATATTTCAATTCGTGTTGCATGGAATAGAAAAGTAATATAACATTATTTTTTTTAAAAAACTTTGCTTTGGCAAGTACACCCAAATCTTTCGCAAAACATTATCATGATTTAATGTTTTGGGCAAGAGTACAAAATTCGCAGGCATAATAACGAACTACAAAAATCGTACTTCTATAAAATTATGCAGTATAATTAGTCACAAATAATTTAACTGATAAAAATATTTTCCGTAAATTTTGCAGTTTATTTTTGCAATAACTGTAGAAATCATTCAATATTTTAGTTGCCTTGAAAAACAAACGTTAAAAAGTTTAAAACAGCTTTTACTGAAAACTTTTTGAATAACCGTAAATAGTTACTGTAAAACTTTTCTGGGTGTGGGCTCCGATTTTGGAAAATCGAAAAAAAGCTAAATAACACACAAGGTCCTAGTTATCCCTCTTGTAAAGGAGGAGTTCTCGAAAATTCGTGGGCACCCTAACCCACTATCGAGGCAGTTGACTCTAAATCGTTTAAGCACAAGGCTGAGAAGAGCCGACATACAGCCCAATTGAGGAAAGACATTTGAGCAAAATTTATTCAGCGTATTAAAAGAAATGCCACAACCAAGAGATGAGATACAATGTTTTTTCCGTCCTCTCTAATGTACATTCATTTATGTATCTCTACATTGTACAACGAGTATGATAAAGTTTTTGTTTTGTATCTCTTATTTTCACATTAGTAATGGGCGTTCAAAACGGATGTGCGCCATTTTATGCACTTTAAAGTCTTAATTGCAGCAAATGATGTTAACGGTTACTTTGGTATATAAGTGGTTTTAATGGAAACATTACGAGTAGGTAGAAGAGAATTTTTTGTGTTTCTATTTTTGACATTTAAAGATTTTGCTTAAATTTAGCAGAAATTAAGAAAAAAATGTTATGAATACCAAAAATGTTATCCCTAATAAAAAGTCGTTTAAATTTTAACAACATTTTTAAAACGGAAAAATCTTTAAAAAGGTTTTATCAATTTTGTCGCATAAAATCCTCTCCATTTCAAAAGTATTTAGGGTGGAAAAATATTTATTCCAATTTATTTATGTATGTAATGTAATTTGGCACAATTCTTATCTTTTCATATCATTTTTCCCATAAGAATTTTGTTGGTTCGTTTATTTAGTTCAAATAAAGTTAATTTGACAGAACTCAATATAACGCATTCACGCGTTTAATAAGAAAATCTCACATGCTGTCACACAAATAAACTAAAAAAGAATCCCTACATGAACAAAAAATATGAAATAAAAAAAAAACTGCTTTAAATTGCAAATCAAACGTAAAAAACTTTTCCTGTTCAAAAAAAAAAGAAGACCCAAAACTCGATACCTTAAACCCCCACTGGCATCTGAAAGAAATAATATATACAATCATGCAACAGATCCCTTCATTATTCACAGAAAAAAAGAAGAAAATTGTTTAAGGAACGAAACCTGCCTTAGGACATGATGATACATACTTTACATAAAATATACAAAAGGAAAACATGCATCTCAAGGTTTCTGTATTTGATATTAAACTTCCATTTAGTTTGTGTATAAATTATATATTTCCTACTTTTCTAACTAGTCTCTAACGATTATATGCGATATTATTTATAATATTTTTAAGAGAGAGAGAGACTACGAGATAAATGAACAAGGACAATAACTTTTCAGTAGTGTTTAAAATTAAAGTAAAATTTAAACAAATTAGGTTCGATTTGGAACTAAATTTGTGTCATTATCTAACAAGTTCTGTTCAAAAATTAATTGGACCACGGGTTTTTCAATAAACTTAACCAAGATCTGTTAAAATTGTAACAAATCTAATAACAAACATAAAAAGTAAATAAGACAAATTTGACTTTAAAAAAAAGTTTTTCAAAAAACTTTCAACAAAAAAATTTTTAAAACAATATTTGAAAGTCCCTTTTAACATGATAATGCTTTTAGGCTGGTGTCTAATTTTAAAAGAGTTGCAGGACGCCAACTCAGTTTGACTATATAAGCTAACGATTAAACAAAAAAGAAAATAAGAATTACAGTTTTCATTTTATTGCAACCTTAAACTTCGAAAATAATTTAAAATTAATAAATTATAGCGGCACTAGATGTCACTCGATTAACGCTGTATTGCCATACCAAATATCGCATTTCCAATTACATTAGTTACCATCATCGCAAATTTTTTCTAATAAAATATTACCCCTTGGCAACACTAACCAGTATATTTGAAAATCGAATATCTACAAGCAAGAGAAACATAACAAAATTTAAATCAATATTTAAATAAGCTACGGTGGCCTAGCTGAGGTGAGCTAGAATGTAAAACGCAAGGTCCGGTGATCGAATCCCGTGATCTGTCAACTCTTTTATTATTTAGTTTTTTTAGCTTGAACATTTCTTTTTGTTAGGGAAAAATTTGTTTGCATGAATTCTTTTTTTATTTAATTATAAATAAAAAAAATGTTAATTATTCAGATTTTTCTAAATTTTCTAGTTGTTTTTGTTTCTAAGTTTTGTGATTATATCTGCATTTTTCTGACTAATTTTTTGTATTTTTTTGATTTGTTCTTAGTTTTCCAAATTTTTTATGAATATTAAATAAATTTGAGAAATTTCTTGCAGTTATTTTTTATACCCTCCACTTAGTGATAAAGGATATATGTATATAAGTTTGTCATTCCGTTTGTAACTCATCGAAATATCGGTCTGGGACCCCATAAAGTATATACAATCAAAAAAAAAAAAACTGTAATGTTAGCAAAAAAAGTTTGTAAACCTACAAGAAAATTTGCTGAATTTGAACCCACAATTTTTTTGGTAAAGTTAGCAAAAATGTTTTGCCAAAAATTAGTTAACTGAAAATTTTTTTATTTCAACTTAGTTCATACACATTTCAGGACCCCATTGGGTTCGGACCCGATTGGTCCAGACCCCTAGGGGTAGACCTAGTTGGGTTCCTTAAAATTCGTCATAGTTTTTGATCAAAAATTTGTGTCCGTTTCGCTCTACCTTGCTTAGTTTTTGAGATACGTTATTTTAGGGGACTACCGGGGTTTTGAGAATTACAAAACTCGATAACTTCAAAAATATTACTCGGAGAGCTTTTGATTATTTTGTGGTCTTTTTCTACGTGTTGAGAGCTACAAAAATTTTTGTAGACTTTTTGTTGTGTCGGCAATATTTACCGAGATATGAGCATTTTAAAATTTTCGGGAATGCTAACTTTTTTGGATCCAAACTTAGGACCTATTGGGGTCCACACATGTGAAGAGGTCCGGCGATACTATGGCAAGCCCGAGAACCAAAAATGGCCTCCATTTTGCTCTATCTGGCTTAGTTTCCGAGATAGCGCCATTTTAAGTTTTCTGAAAATAAAAAAAAATACCATTTATTTTTGCTAATATTAGCAAAAAAGCTTGTAAAAATTTGGTTTTAAATTTAGCAAAAAAATTAGTTCAAATTTTGTTTAAAATTGCTAATGCGCTAAATGAAGTTTACAAGATATTTTTGCTAACATGCTAATCTCAACTAAAAATTTGCTAAATGTTAGCCAACCAGCATTAGCAAAAAAAAAAATAGTAAATCTACTAATGTATTATTTTGAGTGTATATTCATGATCACCGATCGATTTTAAGACATGCTAGCGATGTCCGGATGTCTGTCTGTGGAAATGGTGATCACGGCCAAAATATTACACGGAGGTGACTGAAACTTAACATATTTATTGGAAGTTCTCCCGAGAAGTTTGGTATTGCATTTGAGCGACATCGGTTCTGCGGTTCACAAGTTATAAACGAAAATTTAAGGACACCTCCAAAATTTTAGTACATTCAACATAACCAAAAAATACAAAATGCTTTAATTCGGCTGCTGGTTGACATATGTGAACATAATTGAACATGAAATGGTATTTAAGCAAGTACGAACATATTTTTTGACAAAAAAAGAAAAAAAATCACGGATTTTTTTTTTTACCAAAACTTTTTTTTTGCGGAAATTTTTTTTTAATTTTTTTTTAAACATGATAATGTTTTTAGTCTGGTGTCTAATTTTAAAAAAGTTGCAGGACGCCACCTCAGTTTGATTATATAAGCTAACAATTAACGAAAAAGAAAACAAGAATTAGTATTTTCATTTTCTTCAAACCAAAAATTTTAATAACTTGGGTTTGTAGCTTGGATAAAAATTCACCAGCTGGTAAATAAAAAGTAGCATAATTATTTTTCAACAAAAAACGTTTTATATGGTTTTGAATTGAGAAAAGTGTGAAAGAAAAATTTTAATTTTTCAAAAAATTTAAGACATCCTGGTTTGTTTCTTACTAGTTTCATATTATCCAGTTATAATAATCTTCAGAAAAACTTTTAATGTCAAATTTATTTAGTTAATAGTCAATAAAACTCTATATGTGAAAATTAATAACAGATCGCAGCCGACAAGGATTGAACTCATCATCATCTGTAATACTTTGCTATTAATTGCTTGTAACGTACAATCACTCTAGACCGATACGCCAAGTAGGCTGTTAAGCAAGTATCGTTTTTATTTTCATAATTTTTTTTTTTTTCATAAAATTTTTTTTTCATCAATTTTTTTTTTTCATAAATTTTTTTTTTTCATCAAATTTTTTTTTTTTTCATAATTTTTTTTTTTTCATCAAACTTTTTTTTTCATCATTTTTTTTTTCATCAATTTTTTTTCATCAAATTTTTTTTTCATCAAATTTTTTTTCATCAAATTTTTTTTTCATCAATTTTTTTTTTTCATCAAAAAAATTTTTTTTTTCATTAAATATTTTTTCCATCAATTTTTTTTTCCATCAAATTTTTTTTTTCGATCAAATTTTTTTTTCATCAATTTTTTTTTACATCAAAAAATTTTTCTTTTCATCAAAAAAATTCATCAAACACTTTTTTCATTAAAATTTTTTTTCAGCAAAAATTTTGGGTTCATTAAATTTTTTTTAACATACTTTTGTTTTTCGTGAAAACAATTCTTTTTTTTTTTACCAAAACTACTTTTTCACCAAGTCTAAGCTTTTCGCATAAAAATTTTCCATTTGTTTATCAAATGTACATAAAACAAGTGAGAGTGTTATATTCTTTGGTGCCGAATCTTTTATACTCTCCAAAATGTAAAAACACTTTTTTGCACTCACTTACGAAATGTACAGCTCGTTTGGTTTTTTAATGGGGTCCTCGACTGATATTTCAATTCGTTTTGCATGGAACAGCAAAGTAATATAACATTATTTTTTCTAAAAAAAACTTTGCTTTGGCAAATACACCCAAATCTTCTGCAAAACATTATCAAGATTTAATGTTTTGTTGCCCAAAACAAAATTTGCAGGCATTTTTATTGTACTTGAGCATCAAAATTTGAAATCACGAATATCGCGAATACGAGTGCTGACTTCGAAAAACGGCTAGCACAATTGAATTCAGCGTACTTGAATTAACTTTACCAGTAGGGTGCCCAGCTTGCTAAAAAAAATTTAAAATTCGAGCACAGTGTAATTTTCTTGAAAATTATTCTATGAGAATATCATAGTTTAAATTAGTAAAGGAAATAATAACCTCGAGCTAGAAAAAACCTACTCAAAATATAGTTTTAAATAATGATAAAATTTATCAACCAACATTTGCAATTTTTTTTGGCGCAGTCGCATATAGAAAGTGGGGTCATCAATAATATTTTAAACATATGCTGCCCGTTACTCTATTCAAAAGTTTCGTAGCATAATAACATAATAAACTTTGAATATCTACATATTCTATATATATTTCTTGTATAAGTGTGTGTCGGTAATGATGTGTAGTAGTGCTAAAAAAGCAGAAAATTAATGAGATTTATTATAGTAACAAGATAAATGTCTTTTTTTTTTTTGTTAAAAAAAAAAAATGCTAAAAAGATTGACATTAAGATACGTAGTTACACATAAGTAAGTATTTTTTTTTTAAACTTTCAATAGATTTTTTCTTTAAGATAACAAAAATATGTTGTAATAAAAAGAAAAAGTTTTTCACTTTTAAGAAGACAAAAGAAAAGAGACGCAATGAAGTGTGTAATGATACCTTGAAAACCATTAAAAAGAAAACTTTTAACAATTTGTTATTAGTTAGTTCTTCTCGGATATTTGTTTTATATTTTTGTATCGTTGAATTTAAAATTTATGAAATTGGAAAAGTTTAAAAGAATTTTAATAATAATGTGTATGCAATTGGATGAGAAAGCGGTTAAAGTTGTTAAAGCAACAAAAAATCTATGATAGCGATAATAATTTATTTCCTCATTTTCTTGATAGACCAACACTCTTACACTCAAAATATTCTGTAGGCAAAAACAAATGAAAAACACATTTAAAACAAGTGATAAAACATTTGAAAACCACCCCAGTAATAATTAATTTGTTTTAACAAACACCAACATTTATTTTTTACTGTTAATAAAATTTTCTAAACTAAATAACATTGAACATTAAAAAATAACATCACTTTAATTTTTTCTACCAATAAATCCGAAAAAAAATTACCAACGAAAACATTAAAAATTAATGATTGTTGTGTTATTTTTACCAAAAAATTCAAAAAAAAAAAAAAATTACCTACGAAAACATTAAAAAATTAATGATTTCGTAGGTTATTTTTACAATTTCTCTATTGAATTTAATTTTAAAATTTTTTAACATGATAATGTTTTTGGGCTGGTGTCTAATTTTAAAAAAGTTGCAGGACGCCACCTCAGTTTGACTACATAAGCTAACGACTAACAAAAAAGAAAATTAGAATTACTGTTTTCATTTATTAAATGCAAAAATTTTACTAACTTGGGTTTGTAACTTGGATAATAATTCACCGCGTGGTGAATAACAAATATATTCACCAGCTGGTGAATAAAACGTAACATAATTATTTTTCATCAATGTTTTTTTTTTCATAAATATTTTTTTTTCTATCAATATTTTTTTTCTTGGATAATAATTTTTAACTTGGATAATAATTCACCGCGTGGTGAATAACAAAAACATTCACCAGCTGGTGAAAACGTAACATAATTATTTTTCTTCAATGTTTTTTGTTTTTTATAAATATTTTTTCATCAATGTTTTTTTTTCATCAATATTTTTTTTTTCATCAATATTTTTTTTTCCATCAATATATTTTTTTTCATCAATATTTTTTTTCATTAATATATTTTTTTTCATCAATATTTTTTTTCATAAATTTTTTTCTTTCATCAATATTTTTTTCTTCATCAATATTTTTTTCTTCATCAATAATTTATTTTTCATCAATATTTTTTTTCATTAATATATTTTTTTTCATCAATATTTTTTTTTTCATCAAAATTATTTTTCGTAAATTTTTTTTTTCATTAAATATTTTTTTTTTATCAATAATATTTTTTCATTGAAAACCTTTTTATTATCGAAAACTTTTTGTTATCGACAAACAGATAGGTGGATATCACTAGAATGTCTTAGAAAGCTTTACGGATCAATAATATTTAAACATAATGGGGTCTTCGACCGATATTTCAATGCATTTTGGATGAAATGACAAACTAATATAGCGTTATTTTTCCTAGAAAAAGTTTGCTTTGGAAAGAACATCTATTTATACAGCAAAACATTATCATGATTCAATGGTTTGGGCGGGTCAGTCTTAGTCAATCAAAAATAGATAAAAATTTTCGTGACCCCCTCCGATTTTGATGAAATTTGGTTTAATTGTAAAACTAAGTGATAAACTGACACACACTTATTTTCAGCCCTCTAAGTAAACAGTGGGCGAAAATACGGAGGGTCAAAATTTCCCCTAAAATCTCCCAGTCGCGACACTTTGCACCGTAAAAACTTAATATCGTTGGTTCTATTATAGCTAGAAAGCCCATTTTTGGTTTGTTTTGAAGCTCATAATATGCTCTACAAGACCTACCATAACCAACAAATTTTCCAAAAAAATAAGGGTTACCTCCCTTATTTTAAGGTCGTGATATACGGAGGAGAAAATGGGGAGGATGGTATCCCCCGATTTTTTTTTTACTTTATAATCTTATAGAAAAAGTCCTAAAGAATATATTCTAAAATTTTTAAGTTGGGACAACAATGGGATCGCTCAAAATCAATTTTTTTCAAAATTTCCCCTAAAATCTCCAAATCGCAACACTCTTGAACCATAAAAATTTAATATCATAAGTGCTATTGTAGCTACAGAACCCATTTTTGTTTGTTTTAAAGCTTATAGTACGCTCTACAATACCTACCTTAACCAAATAATTTTAGAAAAAAAGGAAGGGTGCCCCCCTTATTTAGAGGTCGTGGCAAAGGGTGGAGAAAATGGGGGAAAGTATCCCCCGAGTTTTTTTTTACTTGGTATTCTCAAAGTGCAAGTCCTAATGAACATATCCTAAAATTTTTATGTTGGGACAACAATCAGATCGACCAAAATCAAAATTTTTCACAATTTCCCCCAAAATCTCCAAATCGCGACACTCTTGCACATTACAAATTTAATATCGTGGACTGTATTGTAGCTAGAGAGTCCATTTTTGGCTTGTTTTAAAGCCCTTAATATGCCCTACAATATTACTAATACAAAAAAAAAATAAAAAAAATGAGAGGTACCTCTTGTATTAAAAGATCGTGGCAAGGGGTGGAGGAAATCGGGGAATAGTATCCCCCAATTTTTTTTTACTTTTTTCTTTTTTTAAGAGTAAGTTCTCGAGAGCATATCCTGAAATTTTTATCTTGGGACTCCAATGGGTGGCGGAATAATGTCGCGATTTGTTGATTTTGGAGGAAAATTTTGAAAAATTTTGATTTTGGTCGATCCCATTGTTGTCCCAACATAAAAATTGTATACTATGTTCATTAGGACTTGCACTTTGAGAATACCAAGTAAAAAAAAAATCGGGGGATACTTTCCCCCCATTTCCTCCACGACCTTCAAATAAGGGGGGCATCAATTCCCATTTTTGGAAAATTTGTTGGTTTTGGTATGTCTTGTAGAGCGTATTATAAGCTTAAAAACTAAAAAAATGGGCTCTGTAGCTACAAAAGTACTTATGATATTAAATTTTGAAGGTTAATGAGTGTTGCGATTTGGAGATTTTAGGGAAAATTGTGAAAAATTTTGATTTTGAGCGATCCCATTGTTGTCCCAGCACAAAAATTTTAGAATATATTCTTTAGGACTTTCTCTATAAGATTATCAAGTAAAAAAAAAATCGGGGGATACCATCCTCCCCATTTTCTCCTCCCTTTATCACGACCTTAAATTAAGGGAGGTAACCCTTATTTTTTTCGAAAATTTTTTGGTTAATGTAGGCCTTGTAGAGCATATTATGAGCTTCAAAACAAACCAAAAATGGGCTTTCTAGCTATAATAGAACCAACGATATTAAGTTTTTACGGTGTAAGGTGTCGCGACTTGGAGATTTTGGGGGAAATTTTGACCCTCCGTATTTTCGGCCCCTTTTGACTTACAATTAGAGGGCTGAAAATTTGCATTTGTTAGTTTTTTATGTAGTGAAAGAACTAAACCAAATTTCATCAATAGCGGAGGGGGTCAAAAATATTCATGATTGATTTCATTAAAAATGACCCGGGCACGAGTAAAAACTTTGCAGACATTTTTTATAAAATTTTTGGGGAATCGATCCCGCAATCAACTACATTCTGGCTAGATACTCTACCCATCGTGCCAAAGTCACTTGATACAAACATTTTTTTTATATTTCTATAAATAATTTTTTGATTTTTTTATACAAAAAAATAACCTACTTTTGTAGGTAAAAACTAATGATATCGCATTAAAAAATACAAAAAATTAAAAAAAAAAAAAATTACTTACACAAATCATTAAAAATTTAAAGAATAATCAGTAGTTTTTACTTACAGAACAAAAATAAATAACTTTAAAAATTAAATGTTAAGTAAAAGTAGTCATTAATAAAAACTGAACATCAAACAAGTGTTTTTTTTTCTTTTAAAAACGACTAAACGTAAAACATTTTCAATCAACTACAAACAGTTAATGACATAATTTTTTGAGTGTTGGGTTCCTTAAAAATTGTCATAGTTTTTGATCCAAAATTTGTGTCCGTTTCGCTCTACCTTTCGTTCAACTGTTGACAAGTGTGGACGTGTTTTAATTTATCTCCGTGCTATTAATTGAATTTTTGAAATTGTTCGTAATAGGTATTTTTGTAATATTTTCATGACCACATCCAGGAAAATGAAAATATGGACACAAATGATACCGATTTAATTCGAGGCTCTGCCTCACCGACTGGTGCTGGTCCTAGCACTGGTCTTAGGGTTGCGACCTTGAAGTCCGACCTTGATTCTGGTAGGGGTGCTCAGCCTAATATTGGTGGTAAAAAGAAAAAGAAACTTAAACCATCAAAGGTCAGGCACAACCAGAGACGGCTTTGTTTGAAAATAATTAACAGACTAAGCCAACTTGATGGAACGAAGCTCTCCGAACGTGAGAGGGCGTCGCTATCATGGGCGAAAGGAGTCATTGAAGAACAGGACAAACTTTCGGCAATGCGCGCATCTGACAAACAGAGCGCTATTTCGGCCTCGTCATCGAAGTCTGGTAAAAGGTTGCGCTCGCCCGACGAGAAACCTTTACCTAAGAGATCTAAGGTGACCGGCAACGTCTGGACTCAGTCTTTTAGTGAAGTGGTTAAAGGTAACTTCGTTAGGGCTGTGATAAACAGGCAAAATGGGGATTGTAGTATTCCAAGGGACAAGTGGAGTTTAGTTGAAACTAAACTAAATGAAATCTACTATAGGCTCCTTGAGAGTATGCCTGATTTTCTACCTACTACTGTCAACGCAGGTTGGTATCAGGGGCGAGTAAAACTCGTTGCTTTTGGGAACGAAAGATCCGCAGCCGTGTTTAAGGTTGCCATTAGCCAAGTGGGAGAGTTATGGCCTGGAGCCAGACTGGACGTTGTGGAAAAACATGATATCCCCTCGCAACCCAGAGCTCATGCATGGATCCCAATGGCTACAAATGACACTGCGGTGATTCTTAAGATGATAAAAGTCTGCAATCCTGACCTTCCAACTCAGAATTCGCAAATTGCCAGATTGGGTGAGATGGAGGGCGCTCGTCGTCAAGCAGTGGTCTTGGTTAATGAGGAATCGCTTCCGCTTTTAGCCAGGACTGACGGCATTATTAGATTTGGATTTTTTCATATAAGAGTCAATGTCTACAAGGGCGACCAGAAGACTATTTTGGACGCAGACAAGCCAGTGGCAGAGTCGGCTGGGGAGGAGAATCTGGAAAAGGTTGATATTCAGCTGGCCGATTCTAGGCTGATGGGAGATGCATCTGGCATTTTTGAAACCAAATCTGGTAACGAATACGACCTCTGTGATGGCATGGAGGATAAAGCCGATGCCACGATGGGTGACATTCAGGACGAGGCCCATGCAGTGAGGAATTCGGAGAGTTCTGTTGCCTCCGATTCAGAACAGATGGGATATATATCTGGCTTATTCGAAACCGAATCTGGGGACGAATGCGACCTCTATGATAACACGGAGGATGAAGCCAATAACACGGTGGTGGAAAGGATGGTGGAAAAAAAGCAAGATGTTGCGGTTCCTACAAATAAACCTCCATCACTGTAAGGCAGCCTCAGCTGCACTCTTGCTGCGCCTGACGACAGGAGCAGTTGACTTGGTTTTTATCCAAGAGCCCTGGGTGCGGGGTGGCAGGGTTTGCGGATTGAAGACCCCTGGGTTTAAGTTGGTGGTTGCCAAAGGTGAGGGCTCACCAAGAGCCTGCATCTTGGCAAAAAATGGCTTAAATATATTCTTTTTATCAACTTTTAGTGATATGGATGTTACAGCGGCTAGCTTAGAGCTTCATGGGAAGTCTATTTGGCTCGCCTCTGCGTATTTTCCTAATCCGGGGTCAATACCCCCGGAGAAGGTTGTCGGTCTAATTCGGGAGTCTGAATCTAGGGGACACCAGTTAGTAGTGTGTTGTGATGCTAATGCACATCATTCGATATGGGGAAGTACAGACACAAATGATAGAGGCGAATCACTTTTGGAGTTTTTGTTAAGCACTAACCTCTATATTTGTAACAAGGGTGGTGAACCAACTTTCGTTACAAGTACGCGGTTGAGACAGTCTCTAGAAATCTGAGGAGAACAAACTGGGTGAAATACAGGGAGACTTTTTCTTTGCTTTTGGATGAAGTACCCTTATCTAAACCACATAGTTTGGCGCAAATTGACTGTCTGGTTGACCATATAACAAATGTTTGTAATAGGTGCCTGGATGCGTCTTGCCCTTCTGCAAAGCCTAGAGGGAAAAAAAACCACCTTGGTGGTCAAATGAGTTGCAGACGAGCAGAGATTCCTGCAGAAAGCTCTTTAATAAGGCTAAATTTTCAAGAGCGGACGACGACTGGTCTGCATACAGGCTGCAACTTAAGAGTTATAAAAAGATGATCAGAAATGCAAAATGTGATTCTTGGAAAAACTTCTGTGGAAACATAGAAGACGTTTCTGAGGCATCCAGGCTGCGCAAGGTTCTGGCTTCTTCTCCTTGCACCCTGGGATACCTGAAAGATCCTAATGGGGTGTGGTCTTCCTCCAGTGGAGAGTCGCTGGATCTCCTTTTAAACACGCATTTTCCGGGCAATTCCATGACGCCGTTTCAAGCTTTGGAACGTTCTGACGCCCAAGCATCTGAAATTGCTTCGGAAATAATAAATATGCCAACATTAATCTGGGCGATAAAAAGCTTCAGGCCCTATAAATCCCCGGGACCTGATGGTATAATCCCGGCTGAGTTGCAGCAAGTGTCGGACTATATAGCCCCGTTGCTGTATAATCTATACACAGCATGCATCAACTGGTCGTACATTCCTTTAAAATGGAGGGATACCAGAGTCGTATTTATCCCGAAGGCTGGGAAAAGTTCCCACACAGCTCCGAAGGATTTCAGACCAATTAGTCTGTCTTCTTTTTTGTTAAAGACAATGGAACGAATGATAGACTCATATTTGCGTAGAGTGATTGACCCGAGGTTGCTTTCGACAAAGCAACATGCATACAGCAAGGGACGATCAACGGAAACAGCTCTTCATGAGCTCGTTGGTACCATCGAGAGATCGCTTTCGGTAAAGGAGTACACTATGGTGGCCTTTCTTGATATTGAGGGGCTTTTAATAATGTCATCCCAGAATCGATAATATTGGCATTGTCTGGTCTGGGAGTAAAGCGCGAAATCGTTTTAATGGTGGAAAGCCTACTTGCCAGTAGACGTATAACGTCTGAATTGGGAGCGTCCGTCATATCTCGATTTGTCAATAGGGGCACACCACAAGGAGGTGTTCTTTCGCCGCTTCTTTGGAACCTGGCACTGAATTCAATGCTACTATCTCTAGAAGCACGTGGTTGTCATGTTGTCGCATATGCTGACGATGTCGCGATAGCGGTAAAGGGGAATCATCTGCCAACATTGCGGGACATTCTTCAGGGTTCTCTGAAAGATCTGTCTAAATGGGCAAGAGACTGTGGTCTAGGAGTTAATCCTAGTAAAACAGAGCTTGTTTTATTCACAAGGAAAAATAAGATTCCTGCTTTTGATCCTATTTCTCTGGACGGTACTGAAATCACCTTCTCAGATGGAGCCAAGTATCTTGGAGTATTTCTAGATAGGAAGCTGAATTTCAGGCGTAATATTGAGGAACGGGTGAGAAAAGCAACGATTGCTTTGTATTCCTGTAAAAGGGCCATTGGAAAACGATGGGGTTTTAGCCCTCAAGTCGTTCATTGGATCTATACAGCAGTGGTGCGTCCAATTTTGCTGTATGGAATCATTGTCTGGTGGCCTGCTTTAGAAACAAAATCGAACTGTGTCTTTATCACGAAGGTACAGAGAATGGCGTCAATGTGCATCACTGGTGCTCTTCGTACTACACCTACGGCTGCATTAGAAATCCTCCTTCACCTGATACCCTTGGACATATTGGGTAGGCAGTATGCAGCTGCGTCGGCAATTCGACTTAATAGCACGCTGCAATGGAGGAGCAGCGATTGTGGCCATAGCGCGATCTTGAAAAAGATAACAATACCACAAAATGTGGATTGTGCTCCCTCTTTGAGCCTCTTTGAGCGCCACTTTACCACTATGATACCATCCAGGGAGTCTTGGATGGGGGATACTCCGGGAAGTGGAGCTACCATAAATTTTTACACAGATGGATCGAGGCTGCACGAACAAGTGGGCTTTGGGGTCTATTCGGAAGAGCTTGGATTGAGCCTAGCTCGTAGATTGCCAGATCATTGCAGTGTCTACCAGGCAGAGATGCTGGCAATAAAGGAAGTGGCTGACTGGTTGAGCTGCAATGTCTTGTCTACAACCGCAGTCAACATCTATACTGACAGTCAAGCCGCGGTCAAGTCCCTGGATTCAATGTTTCTGAAAACAAGATCTGCCCTTAACTGCCGCACGTCTTTAAATGAGATGGCCAAGCAGTTTAACATACGACTCATATGGGTCCCAGGGCACAGAGACATTCCAGGGAATTGCAATGCCGATGAGCTTGCAAGACTAGGAACTACCTTACAGGTTCCAACAGAATTGGAATGTGTTGGTATGCCTCTAGAAACTTGCAAGCAAAACCTACGGCTTTGTTCTGCGACGGAGACTAATCAAAGATGGGCAAATGGATGGACGTGTGAGACAACACGACTGATTTGGCCTTCTCTTAATCAGGGGCGCACAAGTGAGCTGATATCGCTTCCAAGAGGAGAGATTTCAACGGTGGTTTCTATAATTACCGGACACTGTCTTATAGGGAAGCACGCAGAGCGGTTAAATGTGCCGTCGAATGACTTTTGCCGAAGTTGCATGGATGAAGAGGAGTTGGAAACCATCGAACACTTTATTTGCCATTGCCCGGCACTTTCTGGTCAGCGACTTGCTTCACTGGGATCTAGGGAGCTGTACGATCTTTCAGATTTGTCGGATGTCAAAATTCAACATCTAAGGAGTTTCATAAGAAGCTCAAACTGGTTTAACGACAGGGACTAGTAGGAAAACCTATTACGATCCCGTGGCATCACAATGGACCTCAGAGTCTACGTGTGTTGACGTAAAACGTCAGCAGCCACTTACAACCTAACCTAACCTAACCTAACCTTCGCTCTACCTTACTTAGTTTTAGATATAAGAGATTTTTGGGGACCACTGGGGTTTTGAGAATTAAAAAAATCGATAACTTCCAAAATATTACTCGGAGAGCTTTTGGTTATTTTGAGGTGTTGAGATCTACAAAAAACTTTTTGTTGTGTAGGCAATATTTACCGAGATATGAGCATTTTAAAATTTTCGGGAATGTTAAATTTTTGGATCCAAAGTTAGGACCCATTAGGGTCCACACACGTGAAGAGGACCGGCGATACAATGGTGAGCCCGAGAACAAAAAATGTCCTCCATTTTGCATTATCTGGCTTAGTTTCCAAGATAGCGCCATTTTAAGTTTTCTTAAAACAAAATTTACAATTTATTTTTGCTAATATTAGCAAAAAAGCTTGTAAAAATTTGATCAATTCAATTTTAAATTTAGCAAAAAAATTAATTTAAATTTTGTTTAAAATTGCTAATGCGCTAAATGAAGTTTACAAGATATTTTTGCTAACATGCTAATCTCAAATTAATTGAAAAGTTTGTAATAATGGCGGGTTTTTCCAAGGTTAAACATTTAAAAAAAGCCAAAATTTATTTCTCTTAAACCTTTTATAGAGCTTGAGACAGTTTTTCAGTTAAACTTAATTTGAGTCAAATACGAGCACTTGAACCCGAGGCGACCTTCGATCAACGTGATGGATTTTGGAAAATTTTCACCAAAATTTTGGATTTTTAAAAAATTAAAATTTAAAAAAACGTATCGTGCGATACATTACTTTTTATTAATTTTTGCATGCTGAATACGAATATCAAAAAAATACTAAAATCGGTCGAGTGGTTTTCGAGATATTGCCATTTGAAATTTGTTGAGAAATTTCCAAAAAAATGGAAATTTAGAAAAAAAAAAATCTCAAAATTTTTTTCCACTGAGTTTTTCACAGATCTTAAGACAAACTTTTATTTAAAATGATTTTAAGCCATATCAGAACATTTGAACCCATGATACCTTTCGACCATAGTTTGGAGTTTTTGGTATGATTTTTTTCGAAAACCAAAAGTTTGATCGAAGGGCTCCCTCCACGGGTTAAAATTATCGGATTTGGCTTAAATTAGTTTAAAATTAAAGTTTGCCTATGAAATATTTAATATATCCACCCCTTTTGTGGGCGTAGCTATGAAAAATTAATTTAAATAAATATATCATTCTATTACTTTAGAGAACAAAACTTGATAAATGAGTTTGTTAACATTTATCACTGGGGGAAGGTGTCCCCTAACGTCCACCATAACTAACCCTCCCTCCCTCCAAAAAAAAATTTAATTTTTTTTTAAATTTTTTTACATAAAAGAATTAAACAATCCCACTTTTTTTGACTTTTGCATCTTTTATCATTACAATACCCTTCATTTAAAATTGATCTGATTTATGCAACTTAAGAAGATAATAATCAACAGGATCGCCATAATTTTTTGTGTCAGACAATATTCAAATTTAAAGTTTTTTTTGTTAATTTTTATTGTTTTAATATACTGATTTACTTAAATTACTATGAAGTTGGTCTTAAATTAATTCAGATTTTTTTTTGCATATAACCATCTATTTCTCAAGTTTATCTTTTTTTAATTTTCCTTTCATCTTATTAGCAAAACTTTCCTATTGCAAATACTTTAAGCATCTTATTACAATTTTTTTCCTTCTTATTTGTTGCTGTCCATTTATCCTTTTCCTTGTAACTGGGTTGCTGCGTGTGTAAGTTTTTTGTTTTTTTTTTGCGTTAGCAACAGCTGCTGGAACTTAAAATGTTATCATTCACTATGTAGTCAAAATAATCCCAGTTGGCTTAACAATTTTGTTAAAACATTTATTTTTCTCTTTTATCTGAGAATTCGTATGTGTGTTTTGCCAATTTAATATATTTAACTTACATTCACAGTTACATGAATTAGAGTAGGAAGAAATTTGGGAAATATGGATAATTTTTATATCCTACAACACCCTGTGGTTCAGGACATAATAGGTTTGGGCTGATAACCACACTCACATAACAAATCTTGTTGTCACAACCGGTCATGCGGTTGTCACAACCTCAATACGGTTGTGACAACCGAAATGTAGTTGTAACAACCGAATGACCTGTTGGAACAACCTCAAAACTGAGGTTGGAATATTTACGGTTGTGATAACTGTACTTGTTATGTGAGTGCAGCCTAAATATTGAACAATTTACAAAAAATTGTTTGATCCTAAAGCATTTTCTGTACGAAATTTCTAAGACATACTCTCTTTGTCATCAAAATATCGGCCTAGTGCCTAATAAATTATGTTCGGGGCATTCTGTCAAATCGGATAGGGGGTAGGTACACTCAAAATATTTTGTAGGCAAAAACAAATGAAAAACACATTTAAAACTAGTGAATAAACAATTGAAAGTCATCCCAGTAATTATTCATTTGTTTTAACAAACATCAACATTTATTTTTTACTGTTGACAAAATTTACTAAAATAAATAACATTAAACATTAAAAAATCACGGTTTTTTCATTCTTTTTACCGACAAATTCGAAAAAAAATAACCTACGAAAACATTAAAAATTAATGATAGTTCTGTTATTTTTACCAACAAATTACAAAAAAATAACATACGAAAACATTAAATATTAATGATTTCGTAGGTTATTTTATACAATTTTCTATTGAAATATTTTTTTAGAAATTTTTAATAAAATTTTGGGGAATCGATCCCGCAATCAACTACATTCTGGCCAGACACTCCACCCATCGTGCTAAAGCTACTTGATACAAATATGTTTTTATATTTCTATAAATAATTTTTTGATTTTTTTTCTACAAAACAATAACCTACTTGTGTGAAATATCATTAAAAAATACCAACAATTTAAAAAATAAAATTACTTACACAAATCATTAAAAATTTAAAGAATAATCAGTAGTTTTTACTTACAGAACAAAAATAAATGACTTAAAAAATTAAATGTTAATGAAAGTCTTATTTTTTAGTGTGCTATTTTTGAAATAAAGGACAGAAGTAGTCATTAATAAAAACTGAACATCAAACAAATGTTTTTTCTTTTAAAAATGACTAAACGTAAAACTTTTTAAATAAACTACAAACAGTTAATGACATAAATTTTTGAGTGTATGTTCTGAAAAAGTGTTGGAGAGTAAAACTAAATATGGATCGATCTCACTAATAAGCAATCTAGGACGTGCCATTAAACCGACAGGAGCGGATTTAAAAAGAAAATTATAAAAAAATAAAAACAAAATTCAATGTGAACCGCCTTAAGGGTTAAAGATAGTGGGTAGATATGTTCTGAGAAAATTTTTGGATAAAAAAATGATTGTGGGTCGGTCAAAGATTTGACTGCTCTAGGGGCACTCTAATGGCAGTTAGAGAAAAATTGATAAAATGTAATTTTGTATGTAAGGCCCCTTAGGAGTTGGAGATAAACTGTTAGTTTGTTTGAAAAGGATGGGAAAATAGGGCAAAAAATTTGTGGAATTAAAAGAAGTTGATGCAAAATAATTATGTTACATTTTATTCACCAGGTGATGAAAAAATTTAAAAATAAACTTGGTGAAAAAGTAATTTTTTTAAGAGAAGTATATAAAAATAATTTTGGTGAAAAAATTGTTGGATGAAAAACAAAAAAAAAAAACATTTTCGGATAGAAAATGTTTATAGAAAATAAAAACAAAATTCTATGTGGACCGCCTTAAGGGTTAAAGATAGTGGGTGAGAACATTTTTGGATAAAAAATTGTTGTGGGTCGGTCAAACATTTGACTGCTCTAGGGGCACTCTAAGTGCAGTTAGAGCGGTTGGAGAAAATTTAAAAAAATTTTGTATGGGAGGCCACTTAGAAATTGGATATAGACTGTTAGTTTGTTTGAAAAAAAAAATGGGGAAATTGGACAAATAATTTGTGGAATTGAAAGAAGTTGATGCAAAATAATTATGTTGCATTTTATTCACCCGGTGATGAAAAAATGTATAAATAAACTTGCTGAAAAAGTAATTTTCTTAAGAGAAATATAGAGAAACATGTTGGTGAAAAAATTGTTTCATGAAAAACAAAAAAACATTTTCGGAAAGAAAAGTTTCGACACTATATCATTTAACGGGAGAGTGCTTGCTTTATTATATCAGAAAAAGTTCAGACTTGGTGATAAACCGATTTGGGCGAAAAAAATGTTTGTGAAAACAATTGTAATAAATTTTTTTTATTAAAGAATTTTTTATGAGCAAAAAGTTTTTGAAGAAATGAAAAATTTGATGGAAAATGCCTGGGAATTTTGTACTCTTGCCCAAAACATTAAATCATGATAATGTTTTGCAAAAATTTGGGTGTACTTGGCAAAGTAAAGTTATTTTTAGAAAAAAAATTATGTTATATTACTTTGCTATTCTATGCAAACGAATATCAGTCGAGGACCCCATTAAGTTTATATATTATTGATCTATTTCTAACTCTAGTTATATACATTAGGGTGGATCGAATTTGGCGTTTTGACGAATTTCGTTCCGGCTCACCGACAGATGTGTTGAAATAGACCTAAAAACAATGTGGTTAAATTTTCATGCAGATCGGTGGTCATCTTCCGCTGCCGAAATGACGTTGAAAATCCGCGATTTCTTAAAAAATAATATGTATTTTAAAAAATTGCCAAAATTACAAAAATCACTTAATCTCCTTTTTTATTTCAGTCAATCTTTTCAATTTGATCATATTTTCTTAGAAAAAAATTTCAGCTTAATAGGACATTGTTAACCCCTCTAAAACGGTTGCCAAAAATGACCCATACATTTTGCCCTAAACTCAAAACCACCAAATTTAAAAAAAAAAAAATTTTTTGATTTTAAGTTGCACAATCTAAAGTTTTTATTGCATTTATTTCAAGTATATATAAGTTTGATTGACAAAATTTTTTTTGAAAAAATTCCAGATTCTTAAACAGCGCGTGTAACGGTCTGTTTCCAGGACATTTTGGGAAAATTGGCCTTTTTTTTTAAAACTCAACATTTTTAGTTAAAAACTATTCATTTTACACTAGATTTATTATAAATTATAAAACTTAATATAGAAATGTTGGATTTGTAGAAATTCTTTAACCCTAAACAGCTTTGGGCCCTAAATGACCCATGATGAACAAATGCATATAGCAATAAACCGCTTTTGGCGGGCCACTAACCATTGGGAACATATTTTTGAAATTAAAAATGGGAGCGTGAGTAGAGATAAGACCGTGAGTGAATTTGACCAACTCAAGCTCACGAAGAAAAAAAAATTCACGCAGGAATTTTTTTAAGTTTGCATTCATTTTACACAGGATCACGTGAGTGAAACATATTAAACTCGTTCACGCTGTAATCACGCTCACGAAAACTCAACATAACTATATTTTGACGTGTTTTAAAAAATCATGCGAACTCACGAAATTTAACTCACATTTACGAGTGAATCACATGAAATTTGTGTCACGTGTGAATTTGTACAAATTATATTTTAATGCAAAATAATGAAGTAATCCATATATTTTATTTAAACAAGTTTATATATTATTTCCCGTTTAAATGCACCCGGAAGATGACCACCGATCTGCATGAAAATTTAACCACATTGTTTTTAGGTTTATTCCAACACATCTGTCGGTGAGCCGGAACGAAATTCGCCAAAAAGCCAAATTCGATCCACCCTAATATTCGTGTCAAATGTCGGGAGTCTAGCTCTTTTATTTTAGACTGCATCGTGTTAACTACAGACTGACGGACGGACATCGCTAGAATGTCTTAGAATCGATCACACGGAATGACAATGTGAGTATACCCCCCCCCCTCCCATACTGTAGTTGGAGGGTATAAAAAAATTTGGACGAAAAAAAAAATTTTATAAAAAAAAAAGTTTGATGAAAAAAAAATTTATGAAAAAAAAAATTTAATGAAAAAAAATTTGATGAAAAAAAATTGATGAAAAAAAAAATTGATGAAAAAAAAAAATTGATGAAAAAAAAAATTTGATATAAAAAACTTGGATGAACATTTTTTATTTCTACTTCATTTCTGGTGAAAAACGGTTTTATTCACCACGAGGTGATTTATTATCCAAGTTACAAGCCCAAGTTACTAAAATTTTTGGTTTTAAGAAAAAGAAAATAGTAATTCTTATTTTCTTTTTCTTTTTCGTTAATTGTTAGCTTATATAGTCAAACTGAGGTGGCGTCCTGCAACTTTTTTTAAAAGTTTTATTAAAAAAAATTATTTTATTAAAAAAAGAAATAGATGCAAAAGAAGTTATTTATGAAAAAAAAAAAAAAAATTTAATGAAAAAAAAATGTTTAATTAAAAAAAAAATTTTTATGAAAAATAATTTTGTTACATTTTATTCACCAGGTGGTGAAAAAATTTATTATGTAGTAGTAGTAGTAGTAGTATTCTTTATTTTCATAAATTAGCAATATATATAATTACAAAATTTTAATATTATATTAAACGCTTGACCATGACATATTGTCGTCGGTCGACGACAATATGTCATATTAAAAATAGTTGATTCGTACCGTTCGTACGTTTACCAAAAAGCAGAAATTCATATTGCCCGCCACATCGGAAATACCTCGAATACAACCCTAATAACCTTCTACTTATGTACTATGACTTGCACCCAGGGGTATAAAACTTTTTTTTTTTGAGAGTATAATTCGAGATTCGGCCCAGCTAAATTTTATTTCAAAAATTCTTAGAATCTATTCTAGAATATGTGTCACTCCTTAAGTCCCTAATTTTCAAATTTCATCCCACTTTAATCTACATACATACATTTACTTCCACTTCATTTCTTTTTCTCTGCAGGATAAACTACTATTTTCATTAATATTGAATATAAATCTTATGAAATCAGAGGGTAAAATCGATAATACTGAATGGATGTTTTTGCTAACTGGCGGTATTGGTTTGGACAATCCCCACAAAAATCCAGCCAAATGGTTGAACATACAAAATTGGAATGAATTATGTCGTTTAACTGAATTGAGCAATTTCAAAGGATTACGCGAAGATGTAATTGATAATTTACATGAATGGAAATTATTTTTTGATTCTTCAACACCACAAGATAATAGAGACATACCAGTGAATTGGCAAAAACGCCTATCAATATTTCAGAAATTATTATTGCTGCGTGTATTTAGACCCGATAAATTAGTACCGGCAGTGTTGGGTTTTGTCTCAACCGAGATGGGCCAGAAATTTATAGATCCTCCACAATTTGATTTAAGTGCCTCATTTGCTGATTCTCATTGCTGTATACCGCTGATATTTATATTAACACCTGGTTCAGATCCCACAGCCACACTATTGAAATTTGCAGATGAACAGGGTTTTGGCAGTAATCGTTTGTTTTCTTTATCACTGGGTCAGGGACAAGGTCCAATAGCAGTTAAAATGATTGAAGAAGGTATTAAAATGGGTAATTGGGTGGTGTTACAAAATTGTCACTTGGCCAAAAGTTTTATGCCTCAGTTGGAAAAGATATGTGAGGGTATGGTACCCGACTCTACTCATCCTGACTTTCGTTTATGGTTAACTTCCTATCCGGCCGATCATTTTCCGGTTGTTGTTTTACAAAATGGCATTAAGATGACAAATGAACCTCCTAAAGGTTTAAGATCTAATATAATGCGTTCTCTATTATCTGATCCTATATCAGATCCAGAGTGGTATGAATCCTGCAAACAAACTCAGACATTTAAACAGCTGATATACTCTTTATGCTTTTTTCATGCTGTTATACAAGAGAGAAGATACTTTGGTCCCATAGGCTGGAATATACCCTATGAATTTAATGAGACAGATCTGCGCATCAGTTTAATGCAATTGAAAATGTTTTTAGATCAATATGAGGGGGTCAATTATGATGCTTTAAGATATTTAACGGGAGAATGTAACTATGGTGGTCGTGTTACTGATGATTGGGATCGTAGAACTTTAAAGACAATATTAAATCGTTATTACTGTTCAGAAGTTTTGAATTTAGAACCACCATTTTACTTTGATGATCAACAAAGTTATTATATACCCGTTTTTAAAGAAGTGGAAAATTATCTGAATTATACCAAAGAGTTGCCACAGCAAACTGTTCCCGCTATATTTGGTTTTCATGCTAATGCAGATATAATGAAAGATCAACAGGAAAGCGATATGTTATTGGATCATACATTATTAACACAGGTAAGTGGAATGCTTTTGGAGAATAGAATTTGACTTAAATACATGTTTATCAGGGGCAAATTTAAAACATACAGCTGATGGCTTACATAGGGTAGAAGGGGTAATACATTCGACATCCCCTCTTTTTTCGGAATTTACGAATCAACAACATTGCTAATATTTTTTTTTATAATTTCAAACTAAACCCCTGTAAGTTGTTTACCGGTGAAAAAAAAATGTTTTGAAACATCAATTAACACCGTCCGGCAAAAAAAATCTTCGAGCACAAACTGGATAATATACGTTTAAAACTAGAAACTAAATGTAGTAAAACTGCGTTTACAGTTTTTTTATTTCGTGATCTTGTTTCATTTTAAAAGGACTTTAAAGTTTTAAAGGATTGTAATTTGTAAAATATTTTTTAAATATTTGTAATTGTCCTAGGATGCCGCAAGTGATGGCAAATGAAAAATGTGGATCTCCCTAATTTTCCCATTTTATTATTTTTAAATATCAAGAAAAAGAAGGCAAGTAATGTCCTTTCAAAACTTTAACCCTCAATATAATTTAAAATTTTCAACAAAATATTTTGATAAAGATTTTAAAGAAAATTATTCACATCCTTCACAGAAAAAATTTGAAACGAATTTCAATCAACAAAAACGCGGATTCAATCAATTTTTTGATTGAAACTCCTCCAATTAAAAAAATTGTTATACCAATCATCATTTTGTAGGTGATTGATTGAAAATTATTTCAATCAAACATTTTTTCGATTTTGATCAAAAATTTGATCAATTTTTTGTTTAAAGTCAATCAAAATAATGATTGATTTAACAAATGAATTGTAAGCTTATGACAAAATTATCAAAAAATTCATCTTTTTCGCTTTCCAATATGTTGCCAACAATAAAAAAAGTAATGCCCGATTATTTTGTATATTTTTGAATTAATCTATTCAAATAAATTAAAGCGAAAAAAAAAATCTGGTATGTTGAAAATTTGTAACAAAAAATAGGAAAAATTTTAATCAAAACATTGATTGATTCATTTAAATTTTGTTGATCAATACATTTAATTGAAAATTTTTAGCCAATAATTTTTTGTGTGTTTTTCCAAATATTGCAAAATAAAAAAATTAAAAATTAAGGGAGGTCCTCCTCTTTCATTTGCCATCTCTAGTGGCATCCAAGACAATGACAAATTTTTAAAAAATATTAAACAAATCGTAGCTCCTTAAAACTTTGAAGTCCTTTTAAAAGGAAATAGCAACACAAAATTAAAACCGGTAAATGCAGTTTTACTCCATTTGATCTCTACATTAAGACGTATATCATACGGTTCATGTTAAATATTAGCTGTTGGACGGTGTAATTTGTGGCGAAAATTTGACGGTCATATGTTTGGTTCTGTTTCGCGTATTTTGCGAGAACTGAAAATAATGTCCATCGTCTCGTTATAAAAAAGTCGACCAAGGGTTCTGGTGGGAATCGAACTCAAGATCACCTGCTTCATAGGCTAGCACGCTACTAACTAACAAGGAAGTACCGTCTTCACGCTACCGCCCCACAGTTAGTTAAAACATGTGTAAATTGGGGATTTATTCAGAAAACACATTTACTCTTGATATTTATATTTTTTTAGGCTAACTATACCCTATTTAGTAAAAAAATTATTGAAAAAATTTTTTTATTAAAAAAGAAGAGATAACCTTTTTTAAAAAATTGGCTCGTACCGCTCCAAGGTTGCCCCAAGTGATGTCAAATGTGTGACCGACCTCCATATTTTTTCAACCCATCATTTTCTAAGAATATACCCACCTTCTATCTTTAATTCTTGAGGTAGCCTCTGCCATGGTGCCTCTTAGAGTGGTAACAACTAAGACGGACCCCCATTAATTTTTACCCTTCAACATTTTTTCGAAACATACTTATAACGTATCTCCACTGGATAATGGGGCTCCCATACAAAAAGCCATTTTTATAAAATCTGCTCCTACCGCTCTAACTGCTCCATGGGTGCCCCTAGAGATATCAAATGTGTGACCGACCCCAAATGTTTTTCAACCCCAACATTTTCTTAGAATATACCTGCCCTCTATCTTTAACCCTTTAGGTGGTTCCCATACAATTTTTTTTTTATACACTTGTTTTATGAAATCAGCTCCTACCTTTCCCATGATGCCTCTTACAATTAGAGTGGTAAAAAATATGAACGACCCCATTAATTTTTACCCTCCAAACATATTTATACCGTACCTGCACTTGATAATGGGGCTCCCATACAAAATGCCATTTTTATCTGTTCCTACAGCTCTAACTGCTCCAAGGGTACCCCTTGATGAGATGTCAAATGAGTGACCGAGTGGAATCAGTTCCTACCGATCCCATGCTGGCTCCTAGATCGTGAAATGTAAGACAAATTACACTCAAAATAATACATTAGTAGATTTACTAATTCTTTTTTGCTAATGCTAGTAAGCTAACCTTTAGAAAATTTTTAGTTGAGATTAGCATGTTAGCAAAAATATCTTGTAAGCTACATTTGGCGCATTAGCAATTTAAAACAAAATTTGAACGAATTTTTTTGTGCTAAATTTAAAATTTAGTTGATCAAATTTTTACAAGCTTTTTTGCTAATATTCGCAAAAATAAATTGTATTTTTTTTAAGAAAATTTAAAATGGCGCTATCTCGAAAACTTAGCCAGATAGAGCAAAATGGAGGCCATTTTTGGTTCTCGGGTTCTCCATATTATCGCCGGCCCTTTTCACATATGTGCACCCCAATGGGTCCTAACTTTGGATCCAAAAAAGTTAGCATTCCCGAAAATTTTCAAATGCTCATAAATCGGTAAATATTGCCGATACAACAAAATGTCCAAAATCATTTTTGTAGCCATCAACACGTAGAACAAGACCGCAAAATAACCAAAAGCTCTCCGAGTAAAATCATCTATCTCAAGAACTAAGCAAGGTAGAGCGAAACGGACACAAATTTTGGATCAAAAACTATGACGATTTTTAAGGAACCCAACTAGGTCTAGGCCCATCGGGATCTGGACCTATCGGGTCCGAACCCAATGGGGTCCTCAAGTGTATATTAACTAACAAGGGAAGTATCTCAACCCTTATGAACCGATTTGCATGAAACGAAAAATATATATAAAAGAGACAATTCCAAGGTTGGGGTGTCTCGGCTTATCGGCCATATCGCGGATTTAAGGGTTCAAAACATGGGTCAGAAAATGGCAAAAAAAATTTTTTTTTGGATTTTTCAGCCATTTCTTTCGAAGAAACTATATAATGTTTACATATGAGAAGAAAGGTTTTTTTAATGCCTAACCAACGGTGGCATAACCTTGTAAAAGTTTGGCTTCGTTAAAAACATTTTTCATGAAAATGTGTAAATTTTGGCGTACGGACATAGCGCCCAAGTGCATATCGCCCAATTTAAAAAAGTCATTCCACCCAAAAAAAATGTATGTTAGTTGTTGTTGCAAAATTTTTTGGACGATATGGCCATTATTTTTGGGTATTTTCACGGTTTAGTTATTAAAGGTTACATACGATTAGTAAATAAATCCGCCATATCAACTGTTTGACAAGTTTCGGTGTTTAATTATGATTTTAATTATCTTAAATTTTGCACACTTTTGCCACCCAAAATTTGTTAAATTTTTAAGAATTTAAAATTTAAAATAATATTTTTTATAAACATTCACAAATTATACAAAATTTTAAACAAAATTAAAGAAAATTAATTTGAACATTTTTTCAATTCCTTTTTGTTTCGACATTCTATTTTTTTAGTACACACCGATTTCTGTCGTTCTTCTCAATCCTTTATATATGTCATTCGTGGGTATTTTAACAATTTTCTTTAAATTTATATAAATTATCAAAAATGTCATATTACCCAAATATCAAAATGTTATATTTATAAAATGTCATAGCACCCAAAAAAATAATCATAAAACTCACCAAAATTGTTTTTTTTTAACACAATATTTTAAAGTTTTTATGCGTAGCCGGCCTTTGGCCGGGCTTAGGGATTACAAACTCCATGCATTAAACCCACCCTCTCCGCAAAGAAAAGTTTTCAAGGGTAGCAGTCCTTTACGCTACCAAATTTGTTATGCCTCAAAAAGGCCTGATAACCATGATAGCTTTGGTTTGCAGAGAGGGTGGGTTTAATGCATAGAGTATGTAATCCCTAAGCCCGGCCGAAGGCCGGCTGCGCAGAAAACCTTAATTACAATAAAACAAATCATAGAAGTCGTAATTTCGACATTTCGCCCAAAAAAAATATTTTGGATTTTTTGACAATTTTGTTTTGGGAGAAATAACATTTTTAGACCTGTCATTTTGGACTATATGTCGCAGCGTGGGCGATATGTCATTTACGGTTTTGGGCGATAAGACCTTGGGCGCTATGTCCGTACGCCGTAAATTTTGGGGGGTATTTATATGAAGACATTGACCTACGATGTCCATATGAATATGAAATAATCTTTATTAAATTTAAGTCGACACGTATTTTTGCTCTAGATGATATTCCTATTAGTTCGGGAGTTATCGAAATTTTCTCGGAGGTCCACATTGTTTCATAAGGGGAGAACGAAATTTTGAATCACTGATATGGCCGATAAGCCGAGACAACCTTAAAATCGTCTCTTTTATGTATATTTTAGGTTTCAGGCAAATCGGTTCATAAGGGTTGAGATACTTCCCTTGTAAATTCAAATAAAAACAATGTCAGTTAACTAATTTTTAGCAAAACATTTTTGCTAACTTTACCAAAAAAATTGTGGGTTCAAAATCAGCAAATTTTCTTGTAGGTTTACAAGCTTTTTTTGCTAACATTACAGTTTTTTTTTTTTTGAGTGTAGACGAGTTAAATATATGACCGACCTCCAATATTTTTTTAATACCAAAATTTTCTCAGAACATAACTACCCTCAATATTCCACCCTTAAGGTGGTCCCCATAAACTTTTTGTATTGATTGTTTTTTTAAGGACATCAGCTCATAGCTCAACTCTCAATTTGTTTGTTACCAATTTCCAAAAAACCAGATATTTTGCAACTTTTTCTGCCACGCCTATTTTAAAGGCGGAGACTATTAGCTATTTATGTTGTAAGCTACTTATATAATAAATAATCTATGGTTGCTTAGGTAGGGCCATCAGACACTCAAAAGAAAACATCTGTCAAAAAATCTGTAAAATGACTTTCAATTTAGAATTACAAATTTTTAGCAGATTTTTCTGCTGAACTGAATACTTTAGCAGAATTCTCTGCCATTCAATTTCTGAAAACAACCGAAATTTTACAGAACATTTACTGATCCTGTTTGCTAAGTTTTAAAAAGTTTTTGTGCAGATTTTCAGCAGATTATTTTGCTAATTTAACTGATATTTTTTGTTATTTTTTGAAGTATTTTTTAAATGTCGGCCTCGCAAAAATGAAAATCAAATGTCACTATCTGAAAATTAAAGTGGACGAATATAAATAGCTCCCGCTTAAATGCGTCACTAACTATGTTACACAAATATAGTTTTGTCGGCTTGCCAGTTTGTTGCTGCTTTTAAAGAAGAGAAGGTCTTCAGTTTATGCACGCAAACGCAACAATATAAAATTCAAAATCACCCTTGGAATGACAAATTTAAATTTTTTTTATTATAAGTGTGTATTTACGTTTGTTTTCATTTGCTTCATGTGTGTGTGCTTGTTAAGACATGTCTGTCGATTTTTGTAGTTTTTAAATTTGTTTTGTTATTTTGTTTTCTTATTATAAGTGTGAGTGTTATTTTTGAGTTATATTCCTGTCACGACATGCCACTTGTTTTTGTTCGTTCTCATTAAGAATTTTATAAAGTTTTTAAATATACCAACGTAAATATATTTTTCCAATTTTATAAAAAAAAATGTTTTACAGAAAACATTATTTGGCTCAAACTAAGTATAATTTAAAATTTTTCTGCTTAAATCAACAATTTTCTCCACCGAAATTAGCAGATTTTTCTGCTGAAATCAGCAGTTTTTTCTGCTAAAATCAGCAGATTTTTCTGCTGTCTTGACAGATTAATCTGTTGATTTAACCCAGGTTATTACTACAGAAATTTAGCAAACCGCGTCTGCTAAAATCAGCAGATTTCTCATGGCTCAAAATGGGTGTATCTTCAGCAGATTTTTCTGCTGATTGGACAGAGTTTTTATTTTTTCCCAGGAGGGTAAAGTTGAAATTTGTGTTAAAAATCGGTCAACTTGTGGATCGATGAGGATGTGGAGCTCAAAATAAAAAATGTTGGCAAGCTTTTTGTTCAATCATCTACGTGATATTGCCTTTCAGACCATTCGAAAAAATTGACATGTTCTTAACGAATGTTTTAAGCTGAAAGCAAAAGAATGTTGGTACTTTTTGGGCAAAAAATTCGTTTTTTTTTGGATTTTTTTTTTAAATTTAAAATAGTGTAATCTTATAACAAAAAAAAAAAATATTTTATTGCATATGGTTATTAAATATCACAAATTTATCTAGCTAACTTAAAACTTACAAAGCTACTCTGCTGAGCCAGCAGAAAATACCATAGATTTCCAACGAGCAAGATTTGTTTGTTATTTTACGAAGAAAACTCTGTAAAATGATTTCGATAAAAAGAACTGTAAATTAATAGAATTATGTGTAAAATATTGATAAAACCGAAAAGAATTTTACAAAAAAACATTGTAAATTTGCAAAGTGTTAGTTAAATGCATTTTATGAGTTCAAAATTTTACAAAGTCATCCTCGTAAAATTTACCAGTTTCTACATGTTGGACATGTAGGTTATTTTCCAAAAAAAAAAAAAAATGGATAAAACCACCGGTGAAAAAAAAATGTTTTGAAACATCAATTAATTGTGGGAAATTTTGACAGTCATATGTTTGCTTATGTTTCGCGCATTTTCCGAAAACTGAAAATAATGTCCATCGTTTCATTATAGCGAAATTGACCAAGGGTTCTGGTGTGAATCGAACCCACTACCCCCTGCTTCATAGGCTAGCACGCTACCAGCTAACAATTTTTTTTCGCACGCCCGTGAAGACGGTACTTCCGAAAAACGGGTGTCGAATGTATTCCCTTTCCCCTTTTTTACAGCAATTCCTTTTTTTTATTAACTTAAACTATTCCTAATGCTCTCAAGGATCGTGTGGTAAGTATTGAAATATAAAAATTATGTACATCTAGAACAAATTTAACACTTTTACATTCTTTCTTAATCCAAGGATTTACATGAAAAACGGGTAAGTATTTTACAAAAACCAAAAACTTTCTTTTCAAAAATATAATTCTTTTAATTTTTTTTCTTACGCTTGTCTTCACGCCACTCATCCACCCTTACAGTTACTCAAAAAATCACAATCCTTTTACATAGAAACTTTATCGAAACGCTTTCCTGAAAACCTTTCCCTTCCTACCTGTCCCACTTGCCCTGAATTTGTTTCCCTTTATTATAACCTTAAGGATACTTCTGCACAAACTGATGATAACGGAGAGAATGACAGTGTTCGTGTGTCACCCGAAGAAGTTGTCATTAATGTGGCCACAGATATATTGCAACGTTTACCGAAAGATTTCGATCGTGATGCTGCCTTACATCGTTATCCCACTTTGTATCATCAGAGTATGAATACGGTGTTGGTACAGGAAATGGTGCGTTTTAATGTACTTTTGAGTACTATACGTTCCAGTTTGATAACTTTACGTAAAGCAATTAAAGGTAAGTTATAAAATTAAAGCTAAATTAAGTGAAAAACAAGTATTTTGTGTGAAGATTACAAAATTAAATTGAAAAAAATTTTTTTTTTGTAAAAATTTGAAACTTTAAAAATTTCCACGAGAATTTTTTTTTTCTTGAATTTCCAAGTAAAGTTTAAAGTTTATTTACGTTTAAGTAATACTGAGGTTATATCCTGAACTAAGGAAAAGGAGCTATAGGAAGAAGAAAAAAGTCAGAAATGCTTATATCCCAATAAAAAAGTTTTTATCAAAAAAGCGTCAGACAATATCATATAAAGTGTTCGATTGTTTCTAACATTAAATCCTGATTATTCACTCAGCTCCGGTAGATGTAATTGTAAATACACTTTGTCGCTCCATTTGGGGCAAAAGTAATGAAATTCTTTGCTGTTGGTTTTGATAAGGCCATCTTTAATAAGTCTCCAAAAGTTTTTTAAGCATACCAACACGTTCCACTTCCTTAGAAACCAGTGCCTGCAAAAAAGTCGGCTTTGCATTTCCGTACAATACCATGTGACCCAATATAATTTAAGTTCGTGCGAAAGTTATGGGCAGAAGTCATTTTCAGAAACATTCACTCAACAGACTTGACTATTACAATAGATGACAATGAATCTCATAGAGCATATATAGCTATATCTAGAGATCTCTGTCAAAAATCCAAAATAGCAAAAATTGGAGGTCACTATTAAAATTTTCCAAAAACTGTATTTTAATTAGAGATGGGCACATGAGAAGATTAGAGCGTGATACTCGTGATTCACGCGTGAGTGTGACTGATTTCAATTGTACTCACGTGACTGTGAGTGGAGAAAAAAATTGTGTGAGTGAGTGTGCGTGAGTAAGATTTTTTCGTGAGTGAGTGTGCGTGAGTCAATTTTTTTTGCGTGAGTTTGCGTGATTTATTTTCTCTTCTTATTTCCTTTTGTACCAAAAAAAGCAACAAAAAATTGTAAAATATGGCTTAATTTAATATCCCGAAAAAAGCAAAATACAATGTAAAATTTCGCTGAACTTAAAATTTTGCTAAAAATTTTGAAAGATTTTTAAAATTTTCGTTTTTGAAATTTTTTTTATATAAATAAGTATTTCGTGAGTGTGAGTCAACGTGAGTGTGAGTGAAGTTTGCTTGAGTGCACGTGAGTGTGAGTTGTATTAAATTTACTCACGTGATTGTGAGTGAGTGTAAGTAGAAAAAATATGCTCTTGAGTGTGCGTGATTCAAAATTTCCTGTCGTGAGCGTGAGTGAGTCAAAAATCACTCACGCGCCCATCTCTAATTTTATTGATTTTTTTTTAACTTAAATAGCAATTATTTTCTTAAATTACGGTGGTAAAGCTGAAATAGCAAAATCTGGAGATCACAATCAAACATTTAAAAAAACTTATATTTCAGTAATTTTTTTGTTTAAAAGCTTTTATTGCAATAATTTTGCACCATAACTGTGGTAGAGAAAAATATCTAAATCTGGTAATCACTTTTAAATTTTTAATAACACTGTGCAACACTATTTTGTATCTTGGATGGGACAAAAAAAAAATGAAAGTATACCAGCAGTAGAGAAAAACCCCCGAAGGGTTTTAAAAACTTAGTTCGAGTTCTTGTTCTTGGCCCACTGAAGTTTTCAATTTTTTTTTCAAAGCGTTGTGAATAAGTCAAAAAATAAGTATTAAATCTAATTTTGATGTAAACCATGTTTAGACATGTCTTTAGAAAAATTTTATGACTGTCCTTTTTTTAGAATATGTATATTACCGCTCTATCTTCCATTTTTAGGGGTCATTTTGGTTCTTTTTTCAAATATCCTAATAGAACACCAATAAAACGTGCGTTTAGAAGGTTCAAATGTTCTACAAAAATTTTCTGCATTAAATTTCACTAGGGGTTACCGAAGATCAGAAGTTCGTGCGAAAAGTGCAAAATGCTCAAGGGGGGTTATACCTTCAGAACTCTTTTGAAATAACAATATTTGAACAGCTATAAACAAATATGTAGAAGTGTGATTTTTTGTATTATAAAGTTACATTACTATAGTATTTTAAAAAATATATAGGTGGACGTTTGCATTGCCAGGGTTGCCATGGTTATCATTTTTATATGAGGTGTTTTTTTTTTAAGGCCAAATCGGCTGCCACGATACAACAAAAACGGGTGGACCGATTTTAGTTCTGTTAATTCTATTTTGTAGAAGATTAAAAAATCTAGTCCCTGACGTAAAATGAAAAACGAAAAAATACTTTAAAAAATCAATTATCTTTGGGTATAAAAAAAGTATGAAATAAAAAAGTTGAAAAAACTCTACGTCAGGGACTAGAGTTTTTAATTCTCTACAAACTGAAAAAACAGATCTAAAATCGGTCCACCCGTTTTCGCAGTATTTCAAATACCCTCATAGAACACCTCTAAAACGTACCTTTAAGGGGTTAAAATGTTCTACAAATATTTTTGCATCAAATTTCACTGGAGGTTGTCGAAGGTCAAAAGTTCGTGCGAAACGTGCAGAATGCTTTAAAAAGTCAAAATATAAAGTATTTTGGTGAAAAATAATTTGACTAATTATGATAACTTAAATTTTTCCTTTTTTAAACATTTAGCTTATATTGCACGAACTTTTTAACATTTTAACCCTTTAAACGCACGCCTTAATCGTTTTGTAGTAGGACATTTGAAAAAAAGGCCAAAATTTCCCCCTAAAAATGGAAGCTAGAGGGTTAAAATGATCTAAGAAAAGAACTACCATCAAATTTCACTGAAGACGTCTATTGTCGTTATTTAGCTCAGAAGCAGATTTATAACATTTTTTAGACTTATTTCACACGACTTTAATGAAAAACAATTTTATAGTATGTGATAATTTACAATTTAAATTTTTTAAGCATTTTGCACTTTTCATACGAACTTTTGATCTTCGGTTGCCTAGTGAAATTTTATGCAGAAAATTTTTGTAGAACATTTTAACCTTATAAACGAACGTTTATTGGTGTTCTATGAGGATATTTGAAAAAAGGACCAAAATGACCCCTTAAATTTGGACATAGAGGGTATATTATAAAAAAAGAACCACCATCAAATTCTACTGAAGACATGTTTTGACATTATTTACCTCAGAATTAGATTTAATACTTATTTTTTGTCTTATTTAAAACGCCTTTAAAAAAAATTGAAAAACTTCAGTGGGCCATAAAAAAAGACCTCGAGCTAAGTTTTTAAAACCCTTCGGGGGTTTTGGACTTCTATTGGTATATTTTCATTTGTTTTTTGGTCCCGTTCAAGATGCACTCGAAGACCCTAAATTTGTTGCACAGTGTAATAATTTAATTGCAATTTTTTCCTTAACGGTAGAGCCAACGAACTGAAGACCAAAATCTGGTGATCATTATAAAAATTTTTCAAAAATCTAAATTTTATTACATATTTTTTTAAGGAACTGTAATTGCAAACTTAAAACTAAACCCAACATTTTTTTTCACCCAAAATTTTTTTTTTATGAAATTTTTTTTCATCAATTATTAAAAAACACAAAAAATCCTTTGCTCAACAAAAACAAAAAATAAAACTCAAAAAATTAAGTTTTTCGGAGTTTTGTTACGTTCTTTAAGGGGAAACTGTTTCCGACTGGTCTGATATTGCCTATTTAATAACGTTACCAGCCTATGAACACAAGACCTATTTTAACTTTCGGAAGGGTAGCTCTTTTGTTTTGGACTGCAGTTTGCTGGACCGACAAGCGAACATAGCTAGAATGTAAAAAAAAAAAAAATTGTAATAAAAATTCATAAAATTTTATTAAAATAACTAAAAAATACAAAGAATCTAAAATATATGTAAAAACATTGTGATATTCGAATGTACTATAGTCGAAAGCTACTCTATTTCTACATCATCTAGTTTTTCTTCTTTTTCAATAGAAGTCTCCAAAGTTTCGCTCGTATTTATTACCTTATGACCAGAGGGTACAGGAACCGAATTTTTAACTGTGGCATCATAAGAAAATGATACTTCCATCACTTCACCAGCATCATCGTCTTTTGGCTCAATTAGATTTACTTCATTGTATTCATCAAAATGTGTAATATTTTTATCAGTAGTTTTTGGTGTATTCAAATCGTCACTTTCTAATTCAATTTCGGCATTTTCCAATTCAACATCATAATTTTCCAGAACAATTTCATCAGTTTTCAATTCAATTTGATAATTATCCAGAACAATTTCATCAGTTTCCAATTGAATTTGATAATTATCCAATTCAATTTCATAACTTTGTGGTTCTTCCTCGTAATGTTGTTCATTAAAACTATGATGTGACGGTGACATTTCTAACTCCCAATCTTCCGTCGATTCTTCAGATTTTAACTTTAGTTGTTCCATTTGTTCTTCAATAGTTTCTTCAACAGTTTCTTCTTTATCTCCTTCTGCGACAATAAAATCTTCTGAAGAGGTTTCATTGTAAACTTCCGTCTTTCTAAAATCCCATACGGATGTAATATCATGAGTACTTGGTATAATATGTACTCTTTCTGGCTTATATTGAGATTCCGGGAAATCATATTTTTCGAACTTGATTAATATACGATCTGCTGATAGTTTATCTGGATCAGCAAGTAATAACTTTTCCGTGGGTCTTAACATCATAGTTATATCACTGTCTGTAAGTGTTGACATTGATTCGAGCTGTTTTATTTTATAAATTTCATCTATTTCGGAAGAAGCTTCATCGGATGCATCAGAAATAATGAAATCATTTTCAGAACATACCAAATCGGTATGTCCTCCTTGATCAGGAACAACTGCTGGTTTTTTCATATCAACCTCAATAAAAGAACCAGGAGGTATGACTTCATCAAATACAGCATCCAATAAATCATTAATATTTTCAGTTGTCACACGTTCAGTAGGTGTATGCCAACGTCTACCCGGTACCGCCCGGCGTATAACTTTTCTTAATATTGCCATGGCTTCGTGAGGTGCCTTTGAACATGTACATAACCCTATATCTTCACAATTACATTCAGAACTACAATCGCTTGAATGGAGATATACATCATTATCAATTAAACGATCTACAAAATCGGTAGTTATAGAAAATGAAACATCGTAGGGTTCTAGTAAACGGTAGACATTGGCAAATAGAACATCATTCATAATATAATCAATGCAATCATCTGTTTCAAGTCTTTTTAAAATCTTTTCTTTATCTGGCATAATAATATCCTTTAGGGCATTACGTAATTTATGATAATTAAGAGGATTTTGTACTTCACGAAATGATTCTAACCATCCAGAAATTTCTTTATCCAAATCCTTAGCCATAGTTTTAACATGATCTTCCGCTTTATGTGCAGCATAATCTTCTATACTGGAATCCATTATGTCGTGCATAAACTGCTCTGCTATTATTTTATTTGATTCATCACTCTTTTCATAGAGTTGCTCAAACTGCTCTCTTAGAAAATTCTCTTTTTGTCTTAAACCAGCTTCGGAGGCTTCACGATGCCATCTCTCTCTTTGTGCTATCATGCTAAACAAGTGTAGTTTACGTTGTTCTTTTAAGCGACACATTTCTTCGGAAAGGTAACGCATCAGCC
This sequence comes from Pegoplata infirma, assembly GCA_963921195.1. Taxonomy (NCBI): domain Eukaryota; kingdom Metazoa; phylum Arthropoda; class Insecta; order Diptera; family Anthomyiidae; genus Pegoplata; species Pegoplata infirma. The sequence goes on along the minus strand of OY992537.1, from coordinate 50,786,822 downwards.
AGCCTATAGTGTGACCTTCATAGGAACTTATAAGATTTTCCAATTCTTCGCATCGCATTTCTTTTTGTAGCATTTCAATTTCTTGTTTTTCCAACTGTTTTTGTTTACGTAATTCTTCTGTAGATTTTGAGTGATCTATTTCTTGCTCTTTTGTTTGGCAAGAATCTTTAGAGTCTGTAGCAGTATCTGCTGCGAATTTAACATTATCTGGTATTTGAAAGTTAGTAGCATCTTCATTTATTAATACCATCAGAATATGATCATCATCAGTAGAGTTTTCTTCTGAGATTGTAGGTGCAGAAAGTTTTTTGGCTTTTAAGCATAGAGGTGTAGTCTTTTGCGTTTTTGCAGATTCACGGAGAGTCTGAAGTGAAAAAAAAACAAAAATTTCTGATCTTAAAAGCTAAATGTTTTAAATTTCTACTCACCCTCATACTATCATATAACTTCTTAAGATTAACTTCTGAACAAAAGTTCTGTTCGACCTCCTGCAGCAGTTCTTTAGGTTTCGACCATTCTTTTAGTTTAGCAAATGGACACTTGAGATGTTCATAACTCATTTTAACGGCTTTCTTCTCTAAATCATTCATACGCATATTGAAACCTTTACGTGATGCCGTAAAATGCCGTCTATTAGGATTTACACCATGACGCATTTTGGGAGCAAAAAATTCGGAACTGGGATTTCCCAGTTCTTTTGTAATATTTTCTTTACGCCACCGTCTAGGCTGTTTAGCATGCTGTATATCTAGACGTCTTAAAGCTCTACCATATTCTATTTCATTTTTCCTTAAAGCGGCTTGCCTACGAGCTTCTATCATTTCACAACTTTTTTGTATTCTAGCGTGAGATGCATTATGCATTTGCTGTTCTCTTTTATCAAACATACGTATAAGTAATTCTAATCTGAGCATTTGACATTCTTGTATATACTCTTCTCTCTCCAACCAATGTTCCCATTCAAATGCTTCTAAAATATGCTGATGTTTTTGAAGCTTTGCTTGATCTCTAGCTTCTTCTAGTTGTTTACGAAAATTCTCCTTTAAAGCTTTAGCAAAAGCCCAACGTTTTCTAGCTCTTTCTAATACTTCAACTTCATATAAACCTGGAGGACCATCTCCTGGCAATATGGTAGGCAATTTAAAGACTTCTAATGTCTCTAATTCTTCTGGATCATTTAAAACACCCGGTAAATAGGGCAAAGTTTGTGCTGATGATTCTCTGTAATTGAAATGAAAAGATTTTAAAACAAAAAAGATAATTTTTTTATTATTTTTCCAAAAGAATTTATGTATTTTTAATGGTTCTTTGTGATTTAAAATCAACCATTCATATTTTGTTTTTTTGAGTATAACTTCCACTTGACTGGATTTTATAGCACAGTATACTTCGTCCTTTACATTTCTACCGCCATCATGATGAGTAACAACAATAATATTAGCTAGGAGCATCCATCAGTTATGTATTTAACAGTAAATGCATTAACAGATGAGGTCAAAAAAATAGCACCGGTGGCATTTTCTTAAGTTTTAATAATTAAAAAAAAAATAGTTTTCAGGTGGGCATGGTCGGCTGAAATTAGGTAGATCCATAATCTATGGAACTTTGGAACTTCACCTCGTATCATCATACAATGTAAAAATCTTACATTACCTGTAAGCTTATCGAATCTCTTCTAACAATATGTTATTTAATGCAAGAAATAAAGCTTTTATTCCTTTTAAATATTAAAATAATTATAAGTATTGTAATTCAAATAAAGCTCTGCTTTAAACTCTTTTGACTCACAACTTCAGTGATCTACACACAAAAAAAAATATTCCAAGGAACGACTTTCATAATATTTATGAACAAATTCATACAATTTATTAACTTTTTCATAATATTTATAAACTTTTTCATAGTATTTATGAATAAATCATAATATGTGAAATTTCAGAACTACCCATGTAAAAAAATAATTATATCAAAACATATCTCCTTTGATAAAAACATATATGGATTATATATAAATAGATGTAATCAGATCTACTCCATATATATTCATATCTGCTTCAGATATGTTTTGATCCGTAAACTGAGTCTATCTGACAATTTTACATATATGAACATATCTGAAAATGTCTGATCATATATGCCACATATGCCAGATAGACTCAATTTACGGATCAAAACATATCTGAAGCAGATATGAATATATATGGAATAGATCTGATTATATCCATTTAGAAATGATCCATATATGTTTTTATCAAAGGAGATATGTTTTGATATAATTATTTTTTTGCACGCCCGGGTGAAAATGACCATGTATGTTCATACATGTTCATACATGCTCATACATGCTCATACATGATTCCATGTATGATAGTATATGAACAATATATGGAAATGTATGTCATATATGGGAGCATATATGAACATACACAAGTAATGTAATATTCCATATATGTAAATGTAGGCAACTATGTGTGGATAGGTATATGTCATACTCCTTCATATATGCTATGCATCTGCATAGCATACATGTCTTAAAAACAATTTTTTTAAAGGTTGGGTTCAGCAGAACTTTGAAAAATTGGACGAAGTTCATGTATGGGTTCAGTCTGAAAAAGTCGTTCGGTTGGACAATAATGATCATACATCATCAAGATTGATTATAATTTTTGTATTCTATAGGCGAATATGAACGGCACTAACGTAAACAACCAAATTTAGAAGAAAATTCGAACACTTTGACGGTATTACTGTCAGAGCTGCGAAGGATTTCATCCCTTAATAAGATTTGGTGTTCTGAATTAAACTTTAATGATTGCATTCCCCAATCACAATTTATCGAATGAATTTACATTTGGGCCGCTGTTCCAAAAAAAGTAATTCACATAAAAAATGTGAAAATGAAAATTTCCGAATTTTTTTGATGTTCTAGATTTTACATCCGAATTTCTTTTTCGTTTTGTTTCACATAAATAAAATTTGGTGAAAGTAAAACGAATGCACATTTTTCCTTATAATTTTTTAAATTTTAATTATTCGATTTCAACTTCGAATGAAAACGTGATCAACAAAACACTTAACTTGATTTCACGTGATTCGGAAATTTTCATGTGAATTGAAAAGTTGTGAAAGACACAACAGAGGCCTTGATTTAAAAATATAGAATGAATTCGGTTTCTTTTTCATTCGACTTTGAAATTGAATGCGTAAGTTTTTATAAATTCAATTTTTAAAAGTCTCATGAATAATAAATAAATGAAATAAAGAATGCATTCAGTTTTAAAAATTCTCATAAATGAAATTCTCATCTCATGAATTCGATTTAATGGTAAAAATCGAATCCATTCGAAGAAATATTGATATTTAAAGATAATTGTATTCAGTGACTATAAAAATCGAATGTATTTTATTTGTGAATTCATTTGAAAAGTGGTTAATTCTTCGAAGCTTTGATTAGCCTAAAGCATAGAGAAACATAGAGGCGAAGGCGTCAGAAATTGAGTTGTCAAAGTACAACTTGTATACATGTATTTGTTGACAAAGTACGACTTGTAAACATGTATTGTGTGGTGAATTCACATCGACAACGTACGTGTGAGAAATTAGAAAAAGATAGTGATATTATTTTTTCTTTCACCTTCGCCTCTATGTTTCTCTATGGCCTAAAGTATCATAAAGACCAAAGTATATTTTTAAAATATTCGTTAGTTTTTATTAAAAAATCAGTGTCATAACTTAATACAAATTATTTATATTTGAAAAAATTTCGATTAATAGACGTTTTATGGAAAAAAATACAAAAAAAAATTTTGCATACAAATCAGGGTTGGCAACCGAAACGAATAACGGTATTGGTATTACATATTTTTTATATCGGTAACGGTAAAGGTAACGGTATTTTGGATTATTTAGGTAACGGTTAACCGTTACCGAAACAACGATACCGGTACGTACCGGTATTAAGAATAAAATTTACCAAATTTGTTAAAAACACTTAAAAAATCAAAAATTAATTTAATAAAATTAAAAAAATTATAAATTTAGTACATTTTCAACATATAATTATATAGAGTATTAATTAACTCAAAATTTAATTAAAATATTCACACAACATTGTTGTAGTTCAACAAATAAGTTTCTGATTTTTTACGTGTTTATAAGATGTCTGTCCAATCAGCAGAAATATCTGCATTTTGAACCATTTAAGAAATCTGCTGATTTTTGCTGACGCGGTTTACTAAATTTCTGTATGGATAAACCAGGCAGAGTTTGCAAAAAAATCTGTCAAGACCGTACACTCAAAAAAAAAAGTGAACTAAAATCTGGGAAAATTAACTCAATTTTGAGAAAAAGAGGGAATGATTTGGCTCCAAAGATTTTTTTTCTTGGTTTTAGTTCATAACATAGAGAAACATAGAGGCGAAGGCGTCAAAAATTGAGTTGTCAAAGTACAACTTGTTTACATGTATTTGTTGACAAAGTACGACTTGTAAACATGTATTGTGTGGTGAATTCACATCGACAACGTACGTGTGAGAAATTAGAAAAAGATAGCAATATTGTTTTTTCTTTCACCTTCGACTCTATGTTTCTCTATGGTTCATAATTTTCCCAAAAATAAGGTAAACAAAGTTATTTAATTTTAAGCCAATTTTAACTAGAAAATGGGAAAAAATATACTTCACATTTTAGAAATAGATTGGGTCTAGACCCTGAACCCATGGGTTCGGACCCCATTTAACTCGAGACCCCGTTGGGTCCTTAAAGGGTCCCCATAGATTTTGAACCAAAACTTGTGTCCGTTTCGCTCTAACTTGCTTAGTTTTTGAGATACGGTAATAAGGGGCCTGATAGGGTCTTGAGAATCTTAAAAACCGGATAACTTAAAAACTATTAATCGGAGGACTTTCGGGTATTTTGCGGAAGTGTTCTACGAGTCAAGAGCTACAAAAATGCCGTTAGACGTTTTCTCGTGTTGGCAGTATTTGCCGAGATATGTGTACACTGAAAGAATTTTGTTCATTACGGCTATGAAAACGTACATTGATTCTATGAAAAAAATCATTAGAAGTGAGCCAATGATGCCCTTCATAGAATCTATGAATCAAATTCATAGAAACCAGAAATCTATGAAAAAGTTCATAGGCTATGGAAAAAAAATTATTATTCAATTCTATTTTTATTTATTTTATTATTTCAATTTTATTTTTTTTTTATTTTATTTTTATTATTTCATTTATTTACTATTTTCTATTTTTAAAAATTTATATTTTTTTTTAACTTATCCCCACCGAGATTCGAACATAAAACCTCTTGTTCGTGAAGCTTAATGTCTAACCACTTAGCTAAATTATATAAACAAGTAACAACACTTAAAAGCTATTTTGAATAATATTCTGCTAACATATTAAGTTTGTGTCTTTGCTCTGTCACAACGCTCTGCCAAAAGCTGTGTGTGTGTTTGTAGAAAACAAATATTTTGTGTATTTACAAAAATGAAGCGTTATAAAACCAAGCGTTAGTTGGCGAGATTTTTCTTCTTTGGTGGCGCTGATAGCTAAGGCGTCGACAATTGCCACTTCAGCCGGTAGGTCTTGAGTTCTAGCCCCGGTCAGGGCAGCAATGAAAATTTTTTTTTTATTTTTTTAATAAATTTATTCAACTGTTTTAATTATTGTAACATTATTTTAATTATTTAAAAAATTAAATGGCATATTGATGGCATTTTCTTCTATGAATGACATTCATTAATTCTATGAATTTTTTCTATGAATTTAATAAAATCTATGTATAAAATTCTATGAAAAATTTCAGAATACTAATGAATATTCATTCAGCCAATGAATTGTATCATAGATTCTATGAATTTGGTTTTATGAAATTTGTTCATAGATGGAATGAACAATAATTCTTTCAGTGTATATGTAAAATCTCGGGAATTTCAAATTTTAGATCTAAAATTAGGGTCTTGAGACCCCGACAGATATGCAGAGCTAGGCTATTCCAAATTTTTCTTTATAGTCTTTCTTTTGAAAATTTCATCCGTTTCGCCCTATCTCGCTTAGTTTTCGAGATATCGCCATTTTGAATTTTTAACTAAATTCTAAGAAGTTATTTACTAAATTCTCAGAAGTCATTAACTAAATTCTAAGAAGTACACTTCCTCAATTCAAAGAAAGGAAATACGATGATGTTTTTATACCCTCCACTCTAGTGATAGAGGGTATATATAAGTTTGTCATTCCGTTTGTAACACATCGAAATATTGGTCTAGGACCCCATAAAGTATATATATTTATGATCCTCGATCGATTTTAAGTCGATCTAGCGATGTCCGTCCGTCCGTCCGTCCGTCCGTCCGTCTGTCTGTCTGTCCGTAGAAAACACGCTAACTATTGAAAGACTTTACAGAGGCTACTGAAGTTTGGCATATATGTTTGTCATTTACCTGGTCAGGTTGGTATTGCAATCCAGCCAAATCGGTCCAGTGGTTCAGAAGTTATGAGCAAAAGAGTAAATTTCGGCAAGGGTATTTCACGAATTTACGACATAAAAAACACGATAACTTTCGAAGGACAATAATGAGACTGCTGAAGCTTGGCATGTATCTTTGCCGTTACCCGGGTCTGTTTGTTTTTAAATTTCAGCTCAATCGGTCCAGTGGTTCAAAAGTTATAAGCGAAACCCTGAATTTCAGATTAGTTTCATCTAAAATGCCACGTGTTTTAACAAGTTTTAAAAGCACTGGTGGTAACTAAACAATGTTTTTCAAACTGTTAAATTTTAAAGCAATGCTTTTTAAACTTATTTTGTTTTAAAAGCATTGGTAACTTAAAAATTACTCTCGAAAAAAATTTTACACTCAAAAAAATTTTTACACTCAAAAAAAATTTTACACTCAAAAAAAAATTTATACAAAAAAAAATTTAGTTTTTTTTTTTACAAAAATGACAATATTTTGTGTACATACTTACGTGCATTCACTCAGAAATATTTTTACAGTAAAAAAAACATTACACTCGAAAAAAATTTTACACTCAAAAAAAAAAATAGTAATTTTTTTTTTTTTTTTTAAAAATGACAAAAAAAAGAGTTTTTTACTCAAAATAAAATATTTCTAACCAAATTGTTAATTTTTTCACGTTAAAAAATGTACTACCCTTTAAAAAAATGGATTGTGGAGGGTATTCATAGATTCGGCAAAGTCGAATTTAACTTTTCTACTTGTTTTTAGTAAATTTTAACTAAACTTGAACTAAATTGTGTTTTAAGAAATATGTCTTAAAAATAAGGATATGATTCTTAGATTTGTGGAAAATTTCTTTGGCAGTAGGATTTTTTTTCCTAATATTTAAAAAATCCATTTAAAGAAAACTATGAACTAATCATAAGTAAATGAACTAAATTTTTTTCCTTATAGTTAAGAAAATTTCTCATTTTTAAGTTAAATTAAACTAAATTTTAGGAAAATTCATGATAAATTTTCAAAGACATTTTTTCCTTAAATTTAGTTATGTCTTTTTTTCAGTGTAGATAAATCTGCTGATTCAAGATGAAAATCTTCTGATTTTTTCACATTTGAGCAATTTTTAGTTAAATTTTTTTTGTAAAATTACAAAATAGTCTGCCAAATTTGAACAAAAATATTTTTTTTAAATCAGCATTTTTTAAAAATTTAATGACAGAGAATTAAGTTTAATTATTCATTTATGCAGAAAAATCTGGTAAAATTTTTCTAATTCAAACTGAAAGTTGTTTTACAGATTTTTCGACAAAGTTTTTCTTCAGACTGTACGACTTGGGCTCATTATGTATTTAATTCCAGAGAACCACCTCTCCACGTTAGCTGCGTGGATGATAACGTCAGCACCACTTTAGCTATTCAGGTTTGTCTCTTCTTTTATATTTCCGCTGAGAAATGCTTACATTACGTGGCACCAGTGTTGCCATATATCAAGATTTCCCTTTTTTTGCAAGTTTTTTGAAGTGCTAAAAAGATTTCAAGATTTTTTCTAAAAAAACAAGTTTTTTTGGAAAATAATGAAGTTTTTTCAAGTTTTTCTTAATTAGTTAAAAAATACAAAAAGTTTTTTTTTGTAAATACCCGAACAATTGGTCCTAGACCAACCTTTTAGTATACCGACCGATTCAGAATCACTATTTCAGTTGACTTATCGTGTCCGTCCTTCAGTCTATGTAAACGGTTACAATTAAATACGGCTTTATTATATGAAAATATGATATATTCAATTCAAATTTTGTTTTTAGCTTGATAACCTCTTTAAATCCATTTAAAATCAGATCATTATTTTACTTGGTCGCCATATGAAAATTCAACCCGATATTCACTTAAAATAGTTTGTAGCGTGCTAGCCTATGAAACAGGGCGTCGTGGGTTCGATTCCCACTAAACCGTTGGTCGATTTAAAAAAACTGATCATTGGATCAAAATTATTATAAATATTATATTTTAAGAGCGCTCAGAAAAACGGACCATTTTGAACGGGGAAAAAACACATATTATTTTTTCTGAGCGTCTTAGGACTCTTTTAGCTATTTTCTATCTCCAAATGAACGCTGGGTTGTTTTTTAATTCTTTTTTTTACACTTGATATAAAAATTGAATTGAAAATACATAAATTTGCATTTATTTTTAATTATTTCAATACTTTTGTAAAAAAAAGATTTTTTTTCACAAAAAAAGATTTTTTTTCAGAAATAAAAAGATTTTTCAAAAAAATATATGGCAACACTGCGTGGCACTCACTTTTCTCTTCAGAAATTTTTAGGTAAATTGCGAATGTGATCATTGGTTCGACCGATTTCCACAAAATTTAACAAATTGCGAATGGGATCATTGGTTGGACAGATCTTTTCATTGTTTTTTCCGATTTACAATGAACAAAAATTAGTTTATTTTTATTTTACGTACTTTTTTACGTTGCTTTGATTTTTATCTGCAAAAAATGTAAAATAAGTAATATTAAGACAACCGAAACAAAACTGATTTAATACCGGTAAAAATCCGAATAAAGGTAATGGTTTTTTATCGGTAACTGTAGTTAAAATATTTTATTTCGGTATTGGTAACGGTAACGGTAGTCAATATTAAAGGGTTTTTAATCGGTAACGGTATTGAAAGGGTAACGGTAGCCAACACTGATACAAATTCATGTATGACAATGTATGATCATTAATGTACATGTACCCTCAAATTACGGATATGCACTTGTATGGACATCCATATATGCATCATATATGAACATTAGGGCGGGTCGATTTGTATGGATCGAAAAAAACTGAAAAATCGTATAGCAAAAACAAAATCTACAAGAAATTCTAAGAAACTTTCCCAAAGAAACCATTGGTCTAAAATCAAACCCTATACCGCGCCTAACGACATGAAAATCCGTCCGTCCGTCTGTCTTTCTGTCTGTGTAAAACACGCTAACTTTCAAATGTTAGCGGAAAAATGAAAAATATATACGGCAAGCTGCTGAAGCGTGGCGTATATATTTGTTATACTCCAGGTCAGATTTATACTAAATTTCAGCGAAATCTGTCCAGTGGTTCATAAGTTATTAGCATAATGGGGAATTTCAGATGGGTTTTAACCCGATCTCCCGTGTTGAAAAAAACGCTAAACACGCTTTGAAAAGGAATGGTAAGCAAAAAAAAAATATTTTAGAATCTATTTTTGTCACTCAAAAAAACTAAAAAAAAATATTACACTCAAAAAAAATTACACTCAAAAAAATTTACACTCAAAAATTTTTTTTATTTACAAAAATTAAAAAAAAATATTTACTCAAAATAAATCAAATACTGATGTAAAAAAAATATTCAGTTATCAAAAATTTTTATCGAACACAGCTTTTTTCCTCTCCGATATGCAACTCTCCAATTTTATTCCACAAAAGTATCTATGTGTTTTTTTTTTGACTAAATATCATTATGATCCTCAATTACATACTTTTATTTACTAAGAAAAATCCGCTGAACCAGCTTTCCTTTGTAATTAACAAAGAAAGGCTTTGGAGGGAATCGAACCCACAACTCCTGCACTTACTTTCAGAGTACCAGGCTACATGTTAATATACTGCAGCCCAATATAAAATGAATAATGGAGTAAAATTATCATGGATTAACGATAAAGCCAGCGATTTATTGTGAAAATTTTTTATTATAATTTTTCGTCTATGGCGTTTTCATTACAAATCAATCTAATTATTTATTTCTCCATTTCAAGGATTATGTCTACTAATATACTTGCCGCCCATAATCTCAAAAATTGTTCGAATTATATCCAGCGGCAATTAGTAAAACATTGCCGCTGGATATGGTCTTGCAGCATATCGGTATATAAAACTATGTTTTCTTTACATCTGAGGTGTATGGTATGTTCAGCAACTTTGTAGAAAATATTATGGCAAATATTTTTGTGAAACATATTAACCCTCTAATTCCCTCTCATAACGGTATTTTTTGGCTCTATTCTAACAAATCGCAAAAAACACCCCGAAAGAGGGGAAGGGTGGGGATGAAATGTTCTACAAAAATGTTGCCAATAAAATTTTACTACATACCTCAGAGCACACCAAAGCCCAAAAATTAACACAAACACCAAAAAAGAGTCAAGTTCTATGTTTTGGTTATGAAAAAAAGGACGGACGGACAAATCTTCATGTCGTTAGGCGCGGTATAGGGTTTGATTTTAGAAACATGGTTTCTTTGGGAAATGTTCTTAGAATTTCTTGTAGATTATGTTTTTGCTATACGATTTTTGACAAAAAAAATCGACCCGCCCTAATGAACATACATGGTCATTTTCACCCGGGCGGGTATTTAACATTTTCCATTAATATTATGAAAAGGTTTATAAATATTATGAAAAAGTTTATAAATATTATGAAAAAGTTAATAAATTGCATAAATTTGTTCATAAATACTGTGAAAATCGTTCATTGGAAGAATTTGTTTTTGTGTGTATTGAGGAGACTATAAACTGCATTTCAAAGATATTTTAAATAGCTTTGTTCTGATATTAACTGGAAAGAAATCTGATCTGCAGTTTCGTTTCAATACGGTCAATGTTAGCTTAAAAGCTATACGCACTTAAAGCTGGGACCACAATAAAAAGTAAAGCTTATTTTAATATTCTGTGTAATTGTTTAAACAATGCACTTTTTCTGAAGACCGAAACACATTTTTTTTTTAAATTAAATTAAATTTTTGTAATATTTTTTTGACCACCACTGTATATGTCTGTAGTATAGTATTTTTATCAGGGTAATTATGTAGCTTCATTAAACATTATCTTTTAGTTTAATGGCCATTCTTATCAAAAGACTGGTTGGAGATGACTACGCTGAGGATGACGATGATGATGTTGATGTTTTGATAAAGTAGTTTTTAAGGGTAATTTTAATTTAAACAAAGAAATTTCTATGTGTTTTTCTGTGCGTCAAGGGATTTCGGGGAGAAGGAGATGGAGTAATCACTTTAAAAAGATATTTTAATATAAAATGTATTTATTAAATATTTTATGTCTAGAGATGGAAAAAGTTTAAATTAAAAAAAGCTTTTTGAGAAATTATGGGAAACAGAAACAAAAAAGCTTTTAGAATCAGAACCAAAGATTTTTTCTTTAGAAAAAATGTCTCAGAATCTAGGACTTTTTCTATGGGAAAAATGTTTCAGAATTTGAGACTTTTTCTATAAGAAAAATGTCTCAGAATCTGAGACTTTTTCTATAAGAAAAATGTCTCAGAATCTAGGACTTTTTCTATGGGAAAAATGTTTCAGAATTTGAGACTTTTTCTATAAGAAAAATATCTCAGAATCTGAGACTTTTTCTATAAGAAAAATGTCTCAGAATCTGAGACTTTTTCTATAAGAAAAATGTCTCAGAATCTGAGACTTTTTCTATAAGAAAAATGTCTCAGAATCTGAGACTTTTTCTATAAGAAAAATGTCTCAGAATCTGAGACTTTTTCTATAAGAAAAATGTCTCAGAATCTGAGACTTTTTCTATAAGAAAAATGTCTCAGAATCTGAGACTTTTTCTATAAGAAAAATGTCTCAGAATCTGAGACTTTTTCTATAAGAAAAATGTCTCAGAATCTGAGACTTTTTCTATAAGAAAAATGTCTCAGAATCTGAGACTTTTTCTATAAGAAAAATGTCTCAGAATCTGAGACTTTTTCTATAAGAAAAATGTCTCAGAATCTGAGACTTTTTCTATAAGAAAAATGTCTCAGAATCTGAGACTTTTTCTATAAGAAAAATGTCTCAGAATCTGAGACTTTTTCTATAAGAAAAATGTCTCAGAATCTGAGACTTTTTCTATAAGAAAAATGTCTCAGTATCTGAGACTTTTTCTATAAGAAAAATGTCTCAGTATCTGAGACTTTTTCTATAAGAAAAATGTCTCAGTATCTGAGACTTTTTCTATAAGAAAAATGTCTCAGTATCTGAGACTTTTTCTATAAGAAAAATGTCTCAGAATCTGAGACTTTTTCTATAAGAAAAATGTCTCAGAATCTGAGACTTTTTCTATAAGAAAAATGTCTCAGAATCTGAGACTTTTTCTATAAGAAAAATGTCTCAGTATCTGAGACTTTTTCTATAAGAAAAATGTCTCAGAATCTGAGACTTTTTCTATAAGAAAAATGTCTCAGAATCTGAGACTTTTTCTATAAGAAAAATGTCTCAGAATCCGAGACTTTTTCTATAAGAAAAATGTCTCAGAATCTGAGACTTTTTCTACAAGAAAAATGTCTCAGAATCTGAGACTTTTTCTATAAGAAAAATGTCTCAGAATCTGAGACTTTTTCTATAAGAAAAATGTCTCAGAATCTGAGACTTTTTCTATAAGAAAAATGTCTCAGAATCTGAGACTTTTTCTATAAGAAAAATGTCTCAGAATCTGAGACTTTTTCTATAAGAAAAATGTCTCAGAATCTGAGACTTTTTCTATAAGAAAAATGTCTCAGTATCTGAGACTTTTTCTATAAGAAAAATGTCTCAGAATCTGAGACTTTTTCTATAAGAAAAATGTCTCAGAATCTGAGACTTTTTCTATAAGAAAAATGTCTCAGAATCTGAGACTTTTTCTATAAGAAAAATGTCTCAGAATCTGAGACTTTTTCTATAAGAAAAATGTCTCAGAATCTGAGACTTTTTCTATAAGAAAAATGTCTCAGAATCTGAGACTTTTTCTATAAGAAAAATGTCTCAGTATCTGAGACTTTTTCTATAAGAAAAATGTCTCAGAATCTGAGACTTTTTCTATAAGAAAAATGTCTCAGAATCCGAGACTTTTTCTATAAGAAAAATGTCTCAGAATCTGAGACTTTTTCTATAAGAAAAATGTCTCAGAATCTGAGACTTTTTCTATAAGAAAAATGTCTCAGAATCTGAGACTTTTTCTATAAGAAAAATGTCTCAGAATCTGAGACTTTTTCTATAAGAAAAATGTCTCAGAATCTGAGACTTTTTCTATAAGAAAAATGTCTCAGAATCTGAGACTTTTTCTATAAGAAAAATGTTTCAGAATCTGAGACTTTTTCTATAAGAAAAATGTTTCAGAATCTGAGACTTTTTCTATAAGAAAAATGTCTCAGAATCTGAGACTTTTTCTATAAGAAAAATGTCTCAGAATCTGAGACTTTATCTATAAGAAAAATGTCTCAGAATCTGAGACTTTTTCTATAAGAAAAATGTCTCAGAATCTGAGACTTTTTCTATAAGAAAAATGTCTCAGAATCTGAAACTTTTTCTATAAGAAAAATGTCTCAGAATCTGAGACTTTTTCTATAAGAAAAATATCTCAGAATCTGAGACTTTTTCTATAGGAAAAATGTCTCAGAATCTGAGACTTTTTCTATAAGAAAAATGTCTCAGAATCTGAGACTTTTTCTATAAGAAAAATGTCTCAGAATCTGAGACTTTTTCTGTAAGAAAAATGTCTCAGAATCTGAGACTTTTTCTATAAGAAAAATGTCTCAGAATCTGAGACTTTTTCTATAAGAAAAATGTCTCAGAATCTGAGACTTTTTCTATAAGAAAAATGTCTCAGAATCTGAGACTTTTTCTATAAGAAAAATGTCTCAGAATCTGAGACTTTTTCTATAAGAAAAATGTCTCAGAATCTGAGACTTTTTCTATAAGAAAAATGTCTCAGAATCTGAGACTTTTTCTATAAGAAAAATGTCTCAGAATCTGAGACTTTTTCTATAAGAAAAATGTCTCAGAATCTGAGACTTTTTCTATAAGAAAAATGTCTCAGAATCTGAGACTTTTTCTATAAGAAAAATGTCTCAGAATCTGAGACTTTTTCTATAAGAAAAATGTCTCAGAATCTGAGACTTTTTCTATAAGAAAAATGTCTCAGAATCTGAGACTTTTTCTATAAGAAAAATGTCTCAGAATCTGAGACTTTTTCTATAAGAAAAATGTCTCAGAATCTGAGACTTTTTCTATAAGAAAAATGTCTCAGAATCTGAGACTTTTTCTATAAGAAAAATGTCTCAGAATCTGAGACTTTTTCTATAAGAAAAATGTCTCAGAATCTGAGACTTTTTCTATAAGAAAAATGTCTCAGAATCTGAGACTTTTTCTATAAGAAAAATGTCTCAGAATCTGAGACTTTTTCTATAAGAAAAATGTCTCAGAATCTGAGACTTTTTCTATAAGAAAAATGTCTCAGATTCTGAGACATTTTTCTTATAGAAATAGTCTCAGATTCTGAGACATTTTTCTATAAGAAAAATGTCTCAGAATCTGAGACTTTTTTATATAAGAAAAATGTCCCAGAATCTGAGACTTTTTTCTAAAAGAAAAATGTCTCAGAATCTGAGACTTTTTTCTATAAGAAAAATATCTCAGAATCTGAGACTTTTTTCTATAAGAAAAATATCTCAGAATCTGAGACTTTTTTCTATAAGAAAAATATCTCAGAATCTGAGACTTTTTTCTATAAGAAAAATGTCTCAGAATCTGAGACTTTTTTCTATAAGAAAAATGTCTCAGAATCTGAGACTTTTTTCTATAAGAAAAATGTCTCAGAATCTGAGACTTTTTTCTATAAGAAAAATGTCTCAGAATCTGAGACTTTTTTCTATAAGAAAAATGTCTCAGAATCTGAGACTATTTTCTATAAGAAAAAATATTTCAAAATCAGAGACTTTTTCGATCGGAAAATTGTCTCAGAATCTGAGACTTTTTGTATAGGAAAAATATCTCAGAATCTGAAAATTTTTCAAGAAAAATATCTTAGAATCTGACATTTTTTCAGGAAAAATATCTCAGAATCTGACAATTTTCCAATAGAAAAAATTACTCAAAATCTAAAAATTTTTCATTAGGAAAATGTCCAGAATCTGAGACTTTTTCTATAGAAAAAATTTAAAATTTCATTGTAAAAAAAGATGTTTAATTTTCTGCTTTTTTCTTCAACCCCTCTCTTCTCCTCCCCCGTTTCCAAGTTACATTTGATATCTATCATCAACAGCTTAAATTTTTTCAAATTTGTTAAAAGCATTTGGAAAAATCCTTCATAAATCATATATGCAACATCCTCCCTCATATTCCTTATAATCCTTGTTGTATTTTTGTTTTTTAATCTTTCCTCATAATCATGAATAATGAACTCACCGATACAAAGTCTGAGTGGCACGTGTTTTCCTTTTGCCAATATGCGGCAGTGTTAGATCAGGACAATCTAATTTAATGTTGCCATGACTATCGCTGAGATGCAAGTGGACAACATTGACTTGTTTTTTAGGATGAAAATATTCTAAGCCAGCGGGTTGCAACATACATTGACTAGGTGATAGAATTAATTTTTCAACTTCTGTTTGGGAAGTATTTGCTCCTGTTACAAAGACATAAATAAAAAGAAAATTACATAAATCATTTTTTTTTTTGGGAAATAAGATTTTTCTTAATTTCTTGTAAACATACCTCCAAATAATCTAGATTGACCATATGAGTTGGAATCTTTGCTTAACATACTTATACCATTACCCTTATAATTTCCCCGGGGCGTTTGGTATTGATTAGCTGTGGCATGGACATTTCTTCTGGCGCAAGCTGAGGCAGCATCATTATCAACAAACATATTATTATAATTTGTAAACATTTTAGCTAAAGTTTTGTTTAATTTCGTTGATGATGTTTTTGCTAAATATTTAGTTTTCGTTGAAAATCCGCTTAAGGCATCTCCATCACTAGATTTGACTACTTTGTAATTACGATTGCAATTGAGATAATTGGAATTATTTTCTCTGTCTCTTTAATGTCTTTTTATTTCCTTGGGTACTTAATGACATTGATGTTTACCAAAAATTTATGTTTTCGAATGTCCTTTATTATCCTTTTGTTACCATTTGCTTCCAAATTGGGAATAGTTTCTTTGTATAATTTTCAAATGACCTTAATTTTGCTAAATGTTTTTTTTTGTATTTTGTTTTATATCCTATAGAAGTTTGTTAAAAAAAAGGAAAATATTCAAATTTCAATTTGTTTTAATGACATTTTTGGGGATTAAAGGCTGTCCACAAAGAACTTTTCCAATAGCCATGTTTTGTGAATGTTTGAACAGAGATCAGCTACAACGCACTGTGGCGCCTTTTCCCTAAAAGCGTTGCAAAAATCCAAAAATTGACAGAAGAATTTGATAAAATGAATGATTACATCTGATTGAAAACTCCTTATAGATTAAGAATCCAAAAACATTTTTGAAATCGGATAAAAATTATGAATTATAGTGCCATCCAAAGTTGGCAATTTTTCAGTCTGCAGAAAAAAGTTAAAATTTAAAAAAAATATATCATCTTTTAAATTGAATTTCAGGCAAACTATGCAACCGATCATTATTTTTTTGGTGTCGTTTGAAAGGTTTATTATTTCAAATGAAACGATATAAAAAACGGTATATTTGGTCCAATACTTTGTTTTTAGGCGCAGTTTTGCAAACACACCATATTTCGGTCTTTTTTTTATATTTGATAGAATAGAACTAAAAAAGTGACGGTTTGTGACGGGAACTATTAAACAGAGGATGTTTAGTATTTAATACCCTAACTTATTCAATAAAAATTGGCTGCCCGTACTTGCCCGTGTACATGAAAAAACAAAGAAACTGTAACAACTTTTACTACGAAAAGGAGATATTTTTAAAATATCCTAACAGATTTTGGGCAGTTTTGAGATCCACTGGAATTTTTTACCAAGCTTAGTAGACGTATTGGTCTTTAATTTATTATATTGTTTTTTTTGGCTTTTTATTTGCTTATAACGCCCCCTAGCGGATTTTTTTTTTCTATAAGTTACAACTCTGACGAACTGTAACTCCTGAACGAATTAAGATATTTTAAAAGTTAAAATTTTGTATTTTTAACAAAACAAAGTTAAACATAAAAATTGCGAAAAACTTATGTGTCATCTCGAAAATTTTAAAATTTTTTTAAATAGACAAAGTTTTGTGTACAAAAAAAAGAAACAAACGTTATCTAACAGGATTTAAATAAGTTTTTAATTAAAAAAGTCTTAATTTTTTTTTAACCCTAGTGAATGATCTGTTAAAATTGAACCTACAGCTAATTACAAAAAAATAAACTTAGTGTTTTGAATTCTCATTGAGTTTATAGTTCTTTTTTATGTATTTGAAAGTTTCTAATCATCTTTTTAAAATTAGCCTATGTCTTTAACACATAAATATACTTGGTTAGTTTAAAAGGTGAAACTTTTTTTAAATATATAAGTTTTAAGGAAATTTTTACTTGACACAATTAAAAAATTACTTAAAAAAAAACAAAAAAAAAATTCAAGTAAAATTTTAGTTTTATAAATTGAAAATTTACTCAAATTTGTTGGTAAACATTTATTAAATTTCAAATATCGAATGGTTTTCTGGTGCAAAATTGAGTAATATTTTACTCAATACCCATAAAAATTTCCTAATTTATTTTTTTTTATTATTTTTTCTCTGTCATATTAGAGGGTATTTTTTCGAGACATTTAATATGTATTCACGAGAATATCAGCCTGCGGATTGACTTAACTTGACGCACAAGACGTTGTAGTTTAAATGATTTTTAGATTTACAAATATTATTACTTCAAAAGATAGGATTTTTGCAACAAAAGAGGTCAAAAGCTGTCACTGTGCACAGTGCCAAAGTGGGCCAATTACAATGCGGATGCGCTTTTCTTGAAGCTAAAGGAGATAAAATTCAAGTGCGTTGTAAACATTAAAAATGTCTTGCTAACTTCAAAACTTATGATTTTTGCAACGAAAAAAAGTCAAAACGAGGCACTGTGCTGCAGTGGGCCGATGTTACTTATTTTTAAGCTAAAGGGGTTTCTTTCAAATGCTTTATAAATCTTGATATCTTTATTACTTTAAAATTTATAATGCTTACAACGAAAAAAGTCAAAATACGACACTGTGCACAGTGCCGCGGCTGACCTATTACATTGCGGCTCATATATTTTGAAGCTAGGGGAGTCTTCTTTCGAATGATCTTTAAATTTTTAAAATATCTTCATTAGTTCAAAAGTTATGATTTTTGCAACGAAAAAAGTCAAAAGGCGCCACTGTGCAACGTTTGAAATATTTTTCTACTTTTTTATAGGAAAATGTCTCCGAAATGGTTAACTTTTCTACACCCAAAAAATTACGTAGTGGCATAGTTAACAAAATCCATAGTTAATTTTAAGAAATTTTAAATTAACTATTGATAATCAATAACAACTATGGTTTCAGTTATTTAATACTATTTAATTTTTTTTTTTGACAATAATTTGAAAATCAATAAAAAAATAAACATCAAAATTAATTTGTTTTTTTTTTTTAATAATGTTTGAAATAACAAAAGTTAAGCTGAATATTAATGATTTGAAATAAATTTGGGGAAAAAAGGTATTGCTTAACTAAATATGTAAAAAGTAGTGAATTATTGAAATTGTTTTTTTCAGATTACGAGAAGACAAGAAAGATGCCGCAATATTTAAAGAAGCTTTATGGAATCATCAAGATTAAGATTAAATAAAGAAGCCATTAAGATTTTTGATGTCACGAAATCAAAGTTTTTTAGAATTAAAAATCGCATTAAGTTTTCCATAAAAAAGTCTCACATTCGGAAAATTTTTTATAGAAAAAATGGTAGAGAATCTGAGCCTTTTTCTACTGAGAAAAATACTGAATCGGAGGATTTTTCTATAGTAAAATGTCGTAGATTCTGATAATTTTTCTATCGAAAAAATGTTTAACAATCTGAAAAATATCTGTAGAAAAATTCCCAGAATCTGATGCTTTTTTTTTCTATAGAAAAATTTTAAGATTTTGATACATTTTTTTTCAGAAAAATTCTTAGATTCTGAGACATTTTTTCGATAGAACAATTTTCCATAGAAAAATTTTGACACATTTTTCTAAGAAAAATTCTCAGCTTCTGAGACATTTTTTCTATAGAAAAATTCTTAGATTCTGAGACATTTTTCAGATTCTGATTCATTTTTCTTACAGAAAAATTTCCAGTTTCTGAGATATTTTTTTCTATAGAAAAATTCTGACGCATTTTTTCTAAGAAAAATTCTCTGATTCTGAGACATTGTTTCTATAGAAAAATTCTTAGATTCTGAGACATTTTTTCTTTAGAAAAATTTTCAGATTCTGAGACATATTTTCTATAGAAAAATTCTTACAATTTTGAAAAAAAATTTTCCATAGAAAAATTCTCAGATTCCGAGACAGCTTTTTCAATAGAAAAATTTTTAGATTCTGACACATTTTTTCCATAGAAAAATTATCAGATTCTGAGACATTTTTTGTATAGAGAAATTTTCAGATTCTAAGAAATTTTTTCTATAGAAATACTCTTAGATTCGGAGACAACTTTGTCGGAGACAAAATGTCTCAGATTCTGAGACATTTTTTCTATAGAAAAAATTTTCCCAGAATATGAGACTTTTTCTATTAAAAAAAATGTCTCAGAATCTGAGACTTTTTCTTTAGAAAAAATGTCTCAAAATCTGAGAATTTTTCTATTGAAAAATGTTTCTAAGTCTGAGAATTTATCTATTGAAAATTTTCTATAGAAAAGTCTCAGATTCTAAGAAATTTTTTCTATAGAAAAAGTCTCAGGTTCTGAGACATTTTTTCTATAGAAAAAGTCTCATATTCTGAGACATTTTTTCTATAGAAAAAGTCTCAGATTCTGAGACATTTTTTCTATAGAAAAAGTCTCAGATTCTGAGACATTTTTTCTATAGAAAGTCTCAGATTCTGAGACATTTTTTCTATAGAAAAAGTCTCAGATTCTGAGACATTTTTTCTATAGAAAAAGTCTCAGATTCTGAGACATTTTTTCTATAGAAAAAGTCTCAGATTCTGACACATTTTTTCTATAGAAAAAGTCTCAGATTCTGAGACATTTTTTCTATAGAAAAAGTCTCAGATTCTGAGACATTTTTTCTATAGAAAAAGTCTCAGATTCTGAGACATTTTTTCTATAGAAAAAGTCTCAGATTCTGAGACATTTTTTCTATAGAAAAAGTCTCAGATTCTGAGACATTTTTTCTATAGAAAAAGTCTCAGATTCTGAGACATTTTTTCTATAGAAAAAGTCTCAGATTCTGAGACATTTTTTCTATAGAAAAAGTCTCAGATTCTGAGACATTTTTTCTATAGAAAAAGTCTCAGATTCTGAGACATTTTTTCTATAGAAAAAGTCTCAGATTCTGAGACATTTTTTCTATAGAAAAAGTCTCAGATTCTGAGACATTTTTCTATAGAAAAAGTCTCAGATTCTGAGACATTTTTTCTATAGAAAAAGTCTCAGATTCTGAGACATTTTTTCTATAGAAAAAGTCTCAGATTCTGAGACATTTTTTCTATAGAAAAAGTCTCAGATTCTGAGACATTTTTTCTATAGAAAAAGTCTCAGATTCTGAGACATTTTTTCTATAGAAAAAGTCTCAGATTCTGAGACATTACTTCTATAGAAAAAGTCTCAGATTCTAAAACATTTTTTCTATAGAAAAAGTCTCAGATTCTGAGACATTTTTTCTATAGAAAAAGTCCCAGATTCTGAGACATTTTTTCTATAGAAAAAGTCTCAGATTCTGAGACATTTTTCTATAGAAAAAAAATCTGAGACTTTTTCTATAGAAAAAATGTCTCAGAATCTGGGACTTTTTCTATAGAAAAAATGTCTCAGAACCTGAGACTTTTTCTATAGAAAACATGTCTCAGATTCTAAGAATATGAGAATTTTTCTACTGAAAAATGTTTCTGAGTCTGAGAATTTATCTATTGAAAATTTTTTATAGAAAAATATCTTAAAATCTTAGAATTTTTCTTTAAAAAAATATCCAAGAATTTTTCTATAAAAAATGTCTCAAATTCTAAGCATTTTTCATATATTTTTCTATAGAAAAAATGTCTTCAATATCTCAGAATTTTTCTATTGAAAAAATGAGTTAGAATCTGAGATTTGTTCTTTAGAAGTAATATCTCAGAATCTGAGATTTTTTGTATAGAAAAAATGTGTCAGAATTTTGGAATTTTTCTATAAAAAAATGTCTCGGAATCTTAGAACTGTTCTATTAAAAAAAGATATCTAAATCTGATAATTTTTCTATAGAAAAAATGTCTCAGTCTGATATTTTGTTGGGAAATTTTATTCAGAATCTGATATTTTTTTTATAGACAAAATGTCTCAAAATCTGAAATATGAAATTTTTTTGTAGAAAAAATGTCTCAGTATTCATGATATTTTCTAGAGAAAAAATATCTCAATTTCTGAGATTTTTCTATGGAAAAAATGTTTAAAAATTTAAGATTTTTCGACAGGAAAAATGTCAAAAATTGACCCATTATTTCTACAAAAATTTCAGAATTTTTGACGTGTTTTCTATACAAAAAAATAAAAAAAAAAAAAATACAAAATAATACGTTTTTTTTCATATTTGCAGGCTGGCTTTGGATCCTACAATATTGGTGTATGCAGTTTATATGAAATTTTAATAAAATAATGTTTATGAATAAAAAAAACTCAAAATTTTGTTTTTTTTTGTATACCAATTATAGGGTATAATTAACTATTTATTAAATTACATAGTAAATATTTACTATGATTAAATTTTATAAAAAATTTAACTATGGGCCTAGTTGTTTACCTATGTTTATCAAACACATCGTTGTCATTAACTTTTCTCATAGTTAATTTGTAGATTAAAATGACACATAGTCAGCAACAACTATGTCACATCAACTATGACATAGTTGGGGCTATTTCACCTATGACATAGTTGAAAAAATAGTAATCATCAACTATGTAATTTTTTGGGTGCACCCAAAAAATTTCATAGTAGCATAGTTAACAAAATCCATAGTTGTTTTAAATAATTTTCAAATCAACTATTTATAATCAATAACAACTATGTACAAAGTTGATCACAACGATTTATTTAAAATTTGAAAGTTTGAAACTGAAAACAGTTCAAAAAGAACAAAAAATTAATATTGTAAAAAATGAAAAAAAAAAAACAGAAAAGTGTCAGAGTTAAAAAAAAAAAGATGAATGAAATAATAACTAATTTTCAATTGTTAGAGTTGAGTCAATTACCACGAAAGAATTTTAAGAAAAGATCAATTACCATGGAAGAAGAAAAATCTGATTGCATGCAACCAACTTTAAATACGCATCTCAAAAAACAGATTTAATGGAAATGAAATGTATCGTATGGTATGATATAAGTGTATTGTGAAATTTTAATAAATCAATTTAAAAAATATAAACCAAAACATTGCATTTTTATTTAAAAAAATAGGTCATTTATAATAACTACTTCTAGTATTACATAGTAAATATCAACTACGTCTGATTTTTAATAAAATCAACTATTAAATAGTGATTAGCTACTATTTCCACATTTTTATCAAATACATCGTTGTCAGTAACTTTTTCCATAGTTGATTTGTTTATTTGAAAGAAACATAGTTAACAACCACTATGTCTCATCACCTATGGCATAGTTGGGGTTATATCACCTATGACATAGTTGAAAAAATAGTAATTAGCAACTATGTAATTTTTTGGGTGTAGACTTTTTCTTTACGAAAAATGTCTCCAAATAAAAAATATTTTTATACGAAAAAAGTTGCAGAATATGAAAATTTTTTTTAAAAATGTGTCAGAATTTAAAACTTTTTTTGAAATTGAGACTTTTTATGAAGGGCAAGTTTTTTCTTAAAAAGGTCTCAGACTTTGATGTTAGCATCGGAGATTTTTTCACAAATCGACAAACAAATGTAAAAAAAAATTAATTTAAAAACGTTTTATGTGCTTAAAAAATGCACTATAAATCGAAAATATGGTCATTCAAAATTAAGCTCCATTTTTTGCACTCAAGAAAACCTTGTCCAATTACTAGAAAAAGTCTCGTAGCCCCATTTTAGCAATATTTGACCGATTTCCTTGTTTTTTAACAAACAATTTTCAATCAAAATTTAATTTTTTTTTTATAATTTTACAATTTTTTTTCGTAAATATCCAAATTTCAAAGGTATTTTTACAAAAAAAAAATCTAGTAAAAGTACGAGAATTCTTTGTAAGTTTTATCGCGTCAAAAAAGTTGTAAATTTACAATTTTATTGGTAAAAATTTTTGACCGTTTCCTTCTTTTTTAACAAACAATTTTCGATCAAAATTTAATTTTTTTTTGTAATTTTACAACTTTTTTCGTAAATGTCCAAATTTCCAACTTAATTTTACAAAAAAAAATCTAGTAAAAGTACAAGAAATCCTTGTAAGTTTTATCGCGTCAAAAAAGTTGTAAATTTAAAATTTTATTAGTAAAAAGCTTGTAAAATTACAAAAAAGATCGTAATTTTTAACGGAAATTCTCGTAAAATAGGAGGTAGCACAAAATCTTGTAAAGTCACGAGAATTGTAATTTTTATCGCGTCAAAAAAGTTCTAAATTTACAATTTTTTTGGTAAAAAGCTTGAAAAAAGCTTTTAAAATTACAGAAAAGTTCATAATTTTTACTAGGAATTCTCGTAAAATAGGAGGTAGCAAAAATTAATTTTACAAGTTTGCTTTTGTAATTTGACAATGTTTGTTTTACAGTGTGTGTAAGCGAATTTATTTGATTTTCGAGATCCCTGCAAAGTTGAGGCCCTGTACGTGCCCTGTGAGCCCCCATTATACTTGATCGATTTCAAGACATTCTAGCGATGTTCGTCTGTCGGTCCGTCTGTGGAAAGCACACTGCATTCCTAATAAGAAGACCTTATAAGCTTTGCTTCGAAATTTAGCAAGGATAAGAATTGTGTTCATAGGCTGATAAAATTTGTAATTTACAAATTCGGACTAGGGGAAAAAGTTACTCCATGAAAAACTAAACCAACCCGGGGATTTAGAGGCTCAAAAAAATGGATAAAAAAATGGCGAAGAAATCGTTTTTTTGATTTTTCAGCCATTTCTTTTTAAGAAACTACATGATGTTTTCATATAAGAAGAAATGAAAGGCTTACTGCAAAAACTTGATAAGCAACATTTAATTTTTGGTGTTTTTCGCATTCTACTGATGTTCCATTGACAAATTTTTTGCAGAAGTCTTGCTTAAACCTTTCGTACAAGTATCTTGAGAATGAAAGTTCTGCAAAAGTTCCATTTTCTACATTATTTCAAAAGTTTTAAGGCAAAAACCACCATAAAATAAAACGTTGCTTATCGAGTTTTTACAATAAGCCCTTTAAATGTTTTTTAATGCCTATTCAACGGTGGCACAATCGTGTAAAAATTAGGCTTCGTTAAAGATTTTTTTTTATGAAAATGCGTAAATTTTGGGGGGTATTTGTTTGAAGACATATACCTACGATATCCATATAATTACGAAATAAGTTTAAGTCGACACGTATTTTTGCTGTAGACGATATTCATATTAGTTCGGGAGTTTTCGAAATTTTCCCTAAGGTCCACATTGTTTCATAAGGGGACAACGAAATTTTTAAACACCGATATGGCCTTTAAGTCGAGACACCCCAACCTTAAAATCGTCTTTTTTATACCCTCCACTTAAGTGATAGAGGGTATATATAGGTATGTCATTCCGTTTGTAACACATCGAAATATTGGTATAGGACCCCATAAAGTACATATATTCATGATCCTCGATCGATTTTTAGACGATCTAGCGATGTCCGTCCGTCAGTCTGTCTGTCTGTGAACAACACGCTAACTTTTGAACGACTTTAAGGAGGCTCCTGGAGTTTGTCATATATCTTGGACATTTACTTGGTCAGGTTGGTGTTGCAATCCAGCGAAATCGGTCCAGTGGTTCAAAAGTTATGAGCAAAAGACTGAATTTCGGCAAGGGTTTTTCGTGAATTTATGAGATAAAAAACACGCTAACCTTCGAAAGACTGAGGATGCTGAAGCTTGGCATATATATTTGTTGTTCCTCTGGCCTAGTTCCTATTGAATTTCAGCCAAATCGGTTCATTGGTTCAAAAGTTATTAGCAAAACCGTGAATTTCAGATTGGTTTAACCTTAAATTCACGTGTTGAAAACCCGTTAAACATGTTTTAAAAACATTGGTAATTTAAAAAAAAAATATTTTACAACGCATTTTTGTCACTCAAAAATTTGTTTACACTAAAAAAAAAATTTTAAACTCAAAAAAAAATTTACACTCAAAAAAAATTTAGTAAATTTTTTTTTTTTCAAAAATTACTAAAAAAAGTTGTTTTACACAAAGTAAAATATTTCTAATCAAAAATATTATTTTTTAGAAAATTTACTGTCACTTAAAAGGAGCATTCTTAGATTCGGCCAAGCCGAATTTAACTTTTTTACTTGTTTATTTTAAGATTCAGGCAAATCGGTCCATAAGGGTTGAGGTGCTTCCCTTGTTAAGAAAATAAAAAAAATATCCGGAAAGTTCTAGGAAATTGTGGCCAATATTTTTGATTTAGCACTGACGAATTAAGCATTCTTACTTGATTTACTTAAATAAAAAAAATACCTATTGTTTTACTTCTGTTTGCCACCTCACAATAAATTTTGCAAAAACACATTCGTAAACCGTCTTTCCATGTTTCGTTATTTATTTCTTCACATTTCAGATTTTGTAGATGATGATTCAAATTTTATTTAAATTATAAACATGATGGCATTTAAATTTAATCCTTTTTTGTTTTCTTTTTCTGTGTAATTTTAGGTCTTGTTGTAATGTCGGCTGCCTATGAAGATGTTTATAGATCGATTTTGATTAATAAAATTCCTGCTATGTGGGCTTCAAAATCTTATCCTAGTTTAAAGCCTCTCGGTGCTTATGTTACTGATTTTCTACGGCGTTTAGCATTTTTACAAGTAAGTATGTAAGCAAAGGAATTTAGTAGGAATTTTTAATAGTTGCCTTGGTAACATTTATTTAGAATGTGGGTTACAGTTGGGAGGTTAAAAGGTGTTTAGTAGGTTACATGACCTTTCTTATAATAAATTGTATTTGGGTAATCATGTGAAAGAAATTCAATTGAAAATATTTATATAAAAAGGTATTAAAAGGTAAAAGGGATTTAAGGAAGGGGGGGGGGGGGGGAGGTTGTAGTGGGATTTGTAGTTAAATGCCTTTTAAAGTTATCGGAGCTCTTTAGTACACAGAAAAAAATATGGAGGAAACAAATTTGAGTAATCACTTGTTTAATTTTTTAAAACTAATTTGAGTAATTTTTTAATTGACGCAATTAAAAATTTACTCAAAAATTGAAAATAAAATTTGAGTAAATAATTTAATACAAATTTAATATTTTTTTTATTTTTATTTTTTTCTCTTGGTGTTTTGAATTCTCATTTAGTTTATTGTTTTTTGTATATGTATATGAAAGTTTGAAATCATCTTTATAAAATTTTACTTTGTCTTTCAGACATAAGTATATTTGGTAAGACATAAGTATATTTGGTAAAGTTTGTAAAAGCAATTTTTTTGGAAAAAAAAATTAGAAACTTTTTAAACTTTTTAAAAAAATAATCTGATACATTTTGAGTAAATTTTTACTTGACACAATTAAAAAGTTACTTAAAAATATTAAAAAATTTTAAGTAAAGATTTAATTGTGTGAATTAATAATTTACTCAAATTTTTTATTAAGCATTTAATAATTTTTTATTAAAAGTTTACTCAATACTATTAAATCGTTTACTGGTGGAAAATTGAGTAATTTTTTACTCAATAGATTAAAAATTTACTCAAAATTTTTTTTTATTTTTTTCTGTGTAACTGAGTAATGAAGACTTTCGTAAAAATATGTATTTAACAGAAAAAGAGAAATTTTAGTTGTTAAAATTTAACGGAACATTGAAACAATCATAAAGAAAAATTTCTATTGCTATTTTCCATAATCTGTTGGATAAGAATCTTTGAATTTATTTTGAGTAGATTTATTTTAGCTCGAGGTCATAATTTCTTTTAATAACTAAAGCTTGATTTACACGTTAACTACCCTTGACTACCCTTATCTACTATTTCCCAGTATTGGAGGATAGCAATTGTCAAATTCAAATAATTTTTCATACAAAATTATTTAAACCCGGCAAACCGTATCAACAATACTGGGAAATAGTAGATAAGGGTGGTCAAGGGTAGTTAACGTGTAAACTGCCCTTAAAACTATTATATTCTTATAGACTAATTTTCATGAAAATTATTTTGTCTGTTTCAAATTTATTTATGCTGGTCATTTTTGCAAGACTTAGGTCGGATTACTCAATGAAAAGTTAACTGTTAACTGCCGATTTAACGGAGCCTTATGTCAAAATTTGTATGAAAAAGTTAAATTTAACGGAGAGTTATTTTATAACGGAGCATTGAGTAATCCAACCTTAGTCGACACGTGTTTCGGAATTTGTCAGATTCCATTGTCAAGACTATTTAGCAAATATAAAACCCAATACTACAAGTAGCAAAGGGAATCTCATAGTTTTATTTAGTAAAGGAAATCATGACCTCGAGCTTGAATAAACCTAATCAAAATAAAATATTTTTAAGGTCGAATAAAACTATTTTAATATTTGAATACAAATTAATCAAAATTTTAATCTTTAAAAATTCAAGTTTAATACTTTCCCTAATCTCCTTATTAAATTAACCTTTTCCATCTTTCCAGAAATGGTATGACGAAGGACCGCCTACAACATTTTGGCTTTCAGGATTTTTCTTTACCCAGGCCTTCCTAACTGGTGCCCAACAAAATTTCGCTCGAAAATATGTCATACCCATTGATTTATTGGTCTTCGACTATGAAGTTTTACGCGTGGAAGAAGATCAAATAGCAGATGTCACACCACCAGAAGATGGTGTTTTTGTATATGGTATTTTCTTAGAAGGTGCTAGATGGGATCGTTCGGAAAATTTCTTAGCTGAATCACAACCAAGAGAATTATTTGATCGTATGCCCTTAATGTGGATGAAACCGGTTAAAAGAGCCGATTTAAAGGAACGCCATATGTATGTGTGTCCTCTTTATAAGACAGCGGAAAGACGAGGTGTTCTCTCCACAACAGGTCATAGCACAAATTTTGTAGTTGCCATGTTATTGGAATGTAATCCAAAGACAGATATTTCTCATTGGGTTATGAGAGGTACTGCTTTACTATGTCAATTAAGTTTTTAATTAATTTTTACTGTGTGTTTTCTTTTCTATTTTGCTATTAAATATTTTTGTTAATGAAACTATTTTTTAATTATACACATAAATTAAAATAAATTTTTTTGTGGATTATGTCTTGTTTTTTAATTCACACTAAAAAATAGCTCAGTTTACAACACCATTTCCAATTATATTTGAACATTTTCCAAACGTATTCCAAAATCAAATGAATTTTAAAATTGTACACATGTATTTTAAAATTATCTAAAAGTTAAAAAAAAAAATATTTTGAACCTCGAGCCTGTATTTTTCTTTAATTAAAATTGTTCTTTATTGATATTTCGATATTCGTCAAATATCGAAATATCGGAAATAAACCCAGCCCTAGAACTAAAAATGCCTGCGAATTTTCTACTCTAGCCCAAAACATTTAATCTAGAGTTTGCAAATAATCGAGATATTTTATTAATCGTGATTACAATTTAAAAAATTGCCGTTAATCGCGATTACGATTAATCGAATTTTTTAAATAATTTGAGTTGCAATATCTTAAAAAAAATCTTTTGAAATTTACATTTTAGAACGTATTTTTAGGAGCAAAAACTGTTATTTTTAAGAAATAAACTTAAAAGCTTTTGAACTTTCCCAGTAAAAATTATTCGAGATTTTAGCACCACAGTCTCTTTTTTTAGTATATCATTGCGCTCGAGCGCCCTTGAGAATTTTTAGTTAAGATTTTTTTAAAACTTATAATTTAAATTCTTTGTTGATAAAATTTCACACATTCTTTAGTTTTTGACATCTTTAACACTTTTTAAATGATCAAAAAGATTTTTGGAGAAAAATACTAGATTTTCTTACATCTTTATTGCGGTTAAATGAACTCTACAAAGAGTTCCTCAATCAGCGCTGAAAAGTGACATGATTTTACTGGGTCTTAATAGCTGCCGATGGCCAGTTAGCTCTTGTGAGGAAATTTATTTAAAAAATTTACAAGGCATCATTAGTCAACCAGCGGTCAAAGTATGAAAATATTAAGTTTTTGACAAAATTTCATGTCCAAATTTGTTGACCAAAGGCTTTTGAGTATATTTTAAAAACAAAACTCTTTAAAATTTACTGAGATCAGAATTTAAATTTTACTTTAAATTTGAATGACTTTTACGAGAAAAGGAAAGAAAAATCGCAAACAAGTTAAATGAACCATGGGTCAACCCATAAAACTTTCCGGTCTAACATTCCAGAATTGTCCCGAAAGTAATCGTTTTTAACACTAATTTAGTTTTTTTGACAAATAATTTTAATAGAAGCTTTAAAATTGGTTTCAAAAAATTTTGGAACTGATTTAAATTCTTTATAAAAACAGTGTATTTCATAGAAAATTTTTAATCGTAATCGCATGATTTTTTTGTCGATTACGATTACGATTAATTGGTGCGATTAATCGCGATTACGATTACGATTTTAATCGTTTTGCAAACTCTAATTTAATCATTATAATTTTTTGCTGAAGATTTGGGTGTACTTGCCAAAGCAAAGTTTAAAAAAAAAAAAATAAAGTTATTTGTCATTCCATCAAAATTGAAATATCGGTCAAGGACCCCATTAAGTTAATATATTATTGAACCATTTCTAAGACAATCTAGCTATATACTATACATCCGTCTATAAGTATGTATGTCTGTGGAAAACAAAAGAGCTGTAAATTTGGAAAAAGGTTTTTTTTTACATTTTGGAGAGTATAAAGTATAAATGATTCGGCACAGAAGAATTTAACACTTTTATTTGTTTTTTTTTGTACATTTGTTAAACAAATGGAAGGTTTAATGTAAGAATTTTAAACTTGGTGAAAAAATAGTTTTTGTGAAAAAAAATAAGAAAAATATGAAAACAAAAATTTTTTTGATGAAAAACAAAGTATTTAAAAACAAAAAAGTTTTCATAAAAAAAATTTTTTGGTGCAAAAAAAAAATGTTGAAAAAAAATGTTTTTGATGAAAAAATTTTTTGATAAAGAAAACAAAATTGTGATGATAAAAAAAAATTTTATGATAAAAAAAGTTTTGAAGAAATAAAATATATTGAATTTCATAAAAACTAAGTGAGAGTGTTAAATTCGGCTGAGCCAAATCATTGATACTTTTTGAGGGGGGCTCTGTGAGGAGGATTTACCCATCGCGAATGGTTACTTATTTATTTATTATGATTTTTGAACTTTAGTTATGTAATTTTCTCATTATTTTAATGATTTTTTTAAATCCACTACCACAAAGGGGGGGGGGGGCGGGCCGAAATGAAACTTTTTAGCCCCCCTGGGTCTAAGTGATGGACTTTAAACTCCTTCAAACATAAAAAGGTTTAATTAGTTAAACAAAAATGCAAAAAAGCTGTAAAAAATTGCGTTTTTTTAGAGGTTGGTTTAGTTCTTTAAGGGGGAACTTTATTCCCCCTGATCCGATTTTGACCATTTCCGAACTTAACCTGCCCATGAGATATATTCCTGTCAATTTTCAGGAGTCTAGCTCTTTAATTTTGGACTGAATCGTGTTTTATACAGACGGACATTTATAGAATGACTTACAAGGGAAGTATCTCAACCCTTATGAACCGGTTTGCCTGAAACTTAAAATATATACAAAAGAGACGATTTTAAGGTTGGGGTGTATCGGCTTATAGACCATATCACTGTTTCCAAATTTCGTTGTCCCCTTATGAAACAATTGGTAAAAAAAAAAAAAATTTATTTTCAAAATTGGTGCCAACATTACATATATGTAGTTCCTAAGAAAAAAATGGCTGAAAAATAAAAAAAAAACTATTTTTTCGTAATTTTTTTACCCATGTTTTGATCCCCTAAATCCCCGATATGGCCGATAAGCCGAGACACCCAACCTTAGAATTGTCTCTTTTTGATATATTTTACGTTTCGTGCAAATCGGTTCATAAGGGTTGAGATATTTCCCTTGTTAGAATTGATCATAGATCAATAATATATATACTTTATGGGGTCCCTGACCGATACTTATATGCGTTTTAAATGGAATAAAAAAATCAAAGCAGTATTTTTATAATATCGCCGTTTTCTCATACAAACGATATTTTGGCGATAAACAAAAAAAACATTGCAAATTTCTATTTTCCCGAAAAACACAAATGTGTTTATATTTTTCATGTACATACAAATCTATTATTTTTCGTTTATACGATTATCAGGCGATATTGCCCTTTTATCGCCAAGACGAATCGTTTTCGTATCGCCGGGATGTATTGCCGTCGGGTAACATTTTCTACCGAAAGGTGTATCGCCGG
The DNA here is from genome assembly GCA_963921195.1 of Pegoplata infirma. Taxonomy (NCBI): domain Eukaryota; kingdom Metazoa; phylum Arthropoda; class Insecta; order Diptera; family Anthomyiidae; genus Pegoplata; species Pegoplata infirma. Next base: position 50,754,851 of record OY992537.1, on the reverse strand, counting down.
CGATACGAATTCGATGCAATAACATTTATCGTATCGGCAATACAACCGGCGAATCGATGTCGAATCGTTTTGTTTGCAGGGGTTATTTAAAATGGTTTACATGTGTTTTAAAAGTGTCGAAATTTTTATATTTTAAAGTTGTCCAAATGTTTTTTTTTTACAATCGTCCAAAAGTATTTTAAAATTGACCAAATATAATTTGAAATTGTCTAAATACAATTTAAAAATATCTATTTGTATCTCAAAATTGCCCAACTGAATTTCAATATTACTTTTTCATAAATTTACTAACATATTTTTAATTTTTTAAACGTTATTTCCTTGCATATTAAATTTATTTTTTCGTTTTTATTTAAACCTGCCCTGGTTATTACAGAAACAAATTTATGAACCAAGCAATCAAACATTTGTGTTTACATTATTTCTATTTCAATATTTGCATGTAATTAATTTTTCCTAAAGTTTTCTCTTTTAACTCCCTTAACGTTGAAATGAATGTGGAACTTTAAACCATCACATTCACAATACCACTGATACCCTCACTCAAAACTCTAAAGGACTTGTTTGGATAAAATAAAAAAGAAAAACTTACGTTAGCAAAATCAAACTTGATGAGGAATGACTATTGAGAGCTGCTATACTATGACTGACACTAGCGGAGAAATTTTCCAATAAATATTTTCAGATCTCTGATTTTATGATACTTTTTCAGCAGCAAAATATTCAAAAGTTTTTTGCTCGGAATTTAAAAGTGCAATTTTTGGCAACAAACACAATTGCAATTGCAAAATGTGAATTTCTAGTTTTATTAAATTTTTTCCGAGGAAATTCATTTTTTCTTATCTCTCATCGTTTTCTAGATAAGCTTAAAATGACAATTTTTAAAAACGGCTCTGGCGAAGATTTTGATTTTCATCTAGGCATTTACAGTGTTCCCAACTTGAGGTTTAAGCTGATTCAGATGTTTTTCGGATTTCGAATTTATACAGTCTGTACAAACAACTGACCAACTATTGGGTACCAATAAAAACAAGTAGGGTGCCATGATCCAGCTTCAATTATATTGAAATTTATGTTGAAATATCTGAACAGTGACAACAATGATAATGATGTTGTTGTAAAGAGTAAAACAAAAATGTTATTGCTGTTACTGCTTCTCCTGTTCATAAAACCGAATTCAATATAATGAAGGAATTGGGTACAAAACATAGTAGTTGGAGTATGTATGTGGCTGCCCGGGCAGATATTTTCAATGATACAAAAAAGCAAGTAGAAAAGTTATTTTCGACTTGGCCGAATCTATGAATACCCTCCACAATGCCCTTTTTAAACAAGTAAGAAAATTATAGTCGGTCAAGACCGACCATATAATACCCTACACCAAGGTTTCCCGGAAAATGGGTCCCATGGATCGATTAGATCTATATGTTGTAAAACCTTTAATAAGTAAAGAAAACACTCACAAATCAAATTTGAGTGAAATAGGCTTCTATTTGTTGACAATAAACCGCTTTAACTGAATATCGGGCGAAATTTTCACAAGGGGCCTGAGTCCAAAACTGGTCCGATGATTATCAGGTTTGATAAGGTTATTTAAGTACGCTTTTAACATACACAAACAAAATTTTAATTAAATATTTTCTATTTTCATGAAATTTGAGACATTTATGTGAAAATCGGGAAGGTGGTTTGTATGGGGGCTACAAGAAGAACTGGTCCGATTTCTTTGAAATTCGGAATGATGATATGTGAAGACAAAACATGTTTACCATCCAAATTTCAAAGCGATACCTTCTACAATACGGTTATTAGAGTCATTTGAGCCAAAACTAAAGAGGACCTTTGTATGGGGGCTAGGTCTAAATATGGACCGATTTTTTCCAATTTCAATAGGCTTCGTCCTTGGGCCAAGAGAGACTTAAGTTTCAAATTTCAAGTCAATTGATTAAAAATTGCGACCTGTATCGTGTTTACACCGTTTACATGGACAGACAGACAGACGGACGGACGGACGGACAGACGGACGGACGGACGGACATCGCTAAATCGACTCAAAAAGTGATTCTGAGTCGATCGGTATACTTAAAGGTGGGTCTAGGACCAATATTTCGGGTAGTTACAAACATCAGCACAAACTCATTATACCCTGTACCACAGTGTGGTGTAGGGTATAAAAATGGTAAATTTTCTAACGTGAAAAAAATGAACAATTTTGATTAGAAATATTTTATTTTGAGTAAAAAACTTTTTTTGTCATTTTTGTAAAAAAAATGCCTGCGAATTTTGTACTCTTGCCCAAAACATTAAATCATGATAATGTTTTGAGGAAGATTTGGGTGTACTTACCAAAGCAAAGTTTTTTTTAGAAAAAATAATGTTATATTACTTTGCTATTCCATGCAAAACGAATTAAATATCAGTCGAGGACCCCATTAAAAAACCAAAAGAGTTGTACATTTCGTAAATGAGTGCAAAAATAAGTGCAAAAAAGTGTTTTTACATTTTGGAGAGTATTAAAGATTCGGCACCAAAGAATATACCACTCTCACTTGTATTATGTACATTTGATAAACAAATGCTAAATTTTTATGCGAAAAGCTTAGACTTAGAATGAAAAAGTAGTTTTGGTAAAAAAAAAATATTTTTTTTTTACGAAAAAAAAAATTGTTTTAAAAAAAATTTAATGAACCCAAAATGTTTTGTAAACAAAAATTTTGATGAAAAAAAGTTTTTGATGAATTTTTTTGATGAAAAATTTTTTGATGTAAAAAAATTTGATAAAAAAAATTGAGGAAAAAAAATATGATAAAAAAAAATTATGAAAAAAAATTTAATGAAAAAAAAAAATTGATGAAAAAAAAATTAATGAAAAAAAAAATTAATGAAAAAAAAAATTTGATGAAAAAACAAAAAAATTGATGAAAAATAAATTTTGATGAATAAATAAATTTTTGATGAAAAAAAAAAAATATGAAAAAGAAAATTTATGAAAAAAAAAATAGATGAAAAAAAAAATTTATGAAAAAAAAATTTAATGAAAAAAAAAAAATTGATGAAAAAAAAAAAAAATTTATGGAAAAAAAAAATTGATGAAAAAAAAAAAAAATTGATGAAAAAAAAAAAATTTATGGAAAAAAAAAATTTTGATGAAATTTTTTTTTTTTTTGTGAAAATTAGCTGGTGAAAAACGGGTTTATTCACCACGTGGTCCAAGTAACAAACCCAAGTTATTAAAATTTTTGGTTTTAAGAAAATGAAAATAGTAATTCTTCCCAGCAAAACTTTGGTAATGGGTAGTGATTATATAACACATTACCAGGTAATGTATATAACTTATTTGTAGCATTATTTTATGATGTCTTACCAAACATTTGTTCCACAACGTATTATTTTCAAGTGAAAAATAATGCATTCCCGAGTAAAAATAAACATATATAACAATATATAACTTGATACAAACATAATAAATCATATATGATTATACATCCCGTGAGGTATTTCCTAATTTTTTTAAATGCAGTCATATGTTGTAATATATAATTTAATCATAATTCGGATTAAAAGGCATACGGTTGATATAAATATATGAAATAATATTAGGGCCAATACAAAATTTGTTTTTCTGTATAATTTAATATAAAATTTTATATAGCTTATTCTGTTCCATATATAAATGTTTCCAATTAACAAAAAATGTTCTAAGTTTTTTAAGCAAAGTACATATAAGAATCTTTTAAAATGTTCCTAAACATTTCCTTGTTAGGGTAATGTATATCACCTATCTGGTTCGAAGCGTACCCAAACAATTTTTTTTGTTTTAGAAAACTATATGTTTGGTGAATGTATCGTTGACCTGTGGTGTAACTCAACCAAAACACACCAAGATTTTTTATGTTTTTTTGCAATTAGATCTAATTGGATCCAATGAAATATGGCAATGTCTGGTCAAAACTCGGATGAAATCGAATCATATTTTATACAAGTTGATCTTTTTTAATGCAAAAACATCCACCATTATTCGGATTAAATTGCGTATAAATATATATTGTGTCATATATCATTATATATTGCATCATATAAAAATTTTTACTCGGGTTACTAATAATTTGCTACGTAATGCATGATTATTGGAAAAAATGTATTTCATATTTATTATTTCTAAACATTAAATCATGGATGACTTATATTTGGTTACATTATGTATTATTTAAAAGTTTGAAATAATGCATTATTTATAATTGGATGCATAATGCATTACAATAACATAAAAAAATAATTATTTTATAAAAAAATGCATAAGTTTAAACTAGAGATGGGCTCACGACAGGAAATTTCTAACGACACACACTCACGAGCATATTTTATCTACTTACAATCACGTACGTTAATTTAATACAAGATTACTTTTTCACTACTCGTAACACCTTATATAATATAATATTATTATCTTCTGGTATGCTATATTATTTCATTTCTCGTAACCTATAAAATATCATATATTTTACACCTTACTCGTATTCTTCGTTATAAATTTATGACTTATTTTATACCTTACTGGTATTCTTTGTGATAATGTGGATGCATTACTTTGAGTCTCATCGCCTGTTAAAATCATCAATGCTGCAATGTATAAAATAAGAGATCCTATACCTTATTTTATACCTTATTTGGTAATCTAAGTTTTGCTGGGTTGTTTTCTATTTCGTTAATTGTTAGCTTATATTAGAGTTTGCAAAACGATTAAAATCGTAATCGTAATCGCGATTAATCGGACCAATTAATCGTAATCGACAAAAAAATCACTCGATTACGATTAATCATTATCTATTAAATACACTGTTTTTATAACGAATTTAACAAATATAAAATCTTGGTCCAAGATTGTTTGCAATTTTAATGTAAGCACACCTAAAAAACTTAAGTACATTCAACATAACCTAAAAATACAAAAAGCATTAATTCAAATTTAAAGTAAAATTTAAAATCTGATCTAAGTAACCCCTACATTTTTTTTTTGTAAAAATATATTTAAAAGGCTTTGCCGGAATTGGTCAAAAAATTCGGACATGAAATTTTGTCGAAAAACGTATTTTGGTCCAAACTTTGACAACTGGTTGCCGTCTGAAGATGCCCTTGCAAATTTTTTTATAGATTTTCCCGCAATCGGTAGGTATTCCGACACGACCCAGCATACATTTTGCTTAGCTGGGAGCAGTTTTTGGAAGTATTTACGACTCAAAGGGCACATCTAAACCTTCCAATTTAGGCAAGATTTCTGTGAGCGATTTGAAATCTTGTATTTTATCCAAAAATCATAATTTACACAAAAATACAAAAAAGTCGTTAAACATAAACTTTATAATATACGTTGGAAACTAGAGACTAAATGTAGTAAAATGGCGTTTACAGTTTTTCTTTTCTTGATCCTGTTTTCTTTTAAAAGGGCTTCAAAGATTTTTTTTTACTATATTTTTATATATTTTTTTAATATTTGTAATTGTCCAAGGAGGCAACTAGTGATAGAAAATAAAAGATGAGGGTCTCCCCTAATTTTCCTATTTTATTATTTTTACATATCAGAAAAAAGGAGGTTAGCTACGTCCTTTCAAAAATGTATCCTGCAATATCATTCAAAATTTTCAACAAAATATTTTGATAAAATTTTCAAATGACTTGATTCACATCCCTTTATCCTCTTTCATTTGCCATCACCAGTGCCATCCTAAGACAAGTACAAGTATTTCAAAAATATTTAAAAAAAATGTATCCTTTAAAACTTTGAAGTCCTTTTGAAAGGAAACAGGATCACGAAATAAAAAAATTAAAATGCAGATTTACTCCATTTGATCTCTAGTACTTTCAGACGTTTATCACCGGTTCATGTTTAATATTGACTGTCGGACGGTGTTATCATTTAAAAAGTGTTAAAAAGGAAAGCTTGTGTCAAATTTTATCAACAATTTTTTGTTAAAAGTTTTTCAAAAAAAATCTTAACAAACAATTTAATTTTTTTCCTTACTTTTATTGCTTTCTAACGAGCTCTCTTTAGATGCGTTATGTCTCGTTTTAGTTTTGGTCGGGAATTACGAAATTATTAATTTTTGTATTTTCGTACGTTCTTAAATGTAAATTTTAAAAGAATTTTTTAATAAATCTATTGTAATTCAAATTATTTAAAAAATTCGATTAATCGATAATCGCGATTAACGGCGATTTTTTTAATCGTAATCGCGATTATGGAATATCTCGATTATTTGCAAACTCTAGCTTATATAGTCAAACTGAGGTGGCGTCCTGCAACTTTTTTAAAATTAGACACCAGCCTAAAATATTATCACGTTAAAAAGAAAAATTACTATTTTTTTTTGTTGAATGTAAATTTTTTTTCGAGTGTAAATTTTTTTTTAGTGTTAAAATATTTTTGGGTGACAGAAAACTTTTTAAAGTAATTTTGTGGCTTTCCAATGGGTTTCAAGCTTGTTTTTTTAAGGCTCGGTTTATTTAGCACGTGAATTAAAGGTGAAGCGAATCTGAAATTTACGGTTTTGCTGATAATTTCTGGACCGATTTGGCTGAAATTTAATATGAAAGCATATTCAGCGTCCTTAGAATTGCCTTTAGAATGTTATCGTGTTTTTTATCTCGTAAGTTCGCGAAAAGCCCTTGCCGAAATTCACTCTTTTGCTCATAACTTTTGAACCACTGTGTCGATTTCGCTGGATTGCAATACCAACCTGACCAGGTAAATGCCCAACATATATGCCAAGCTTCAGGAGCCTCAGTAAAGTCTTTCAAAAGTTAGCGTGTTTTCAACAGACAAACAGACTGACGGACATCGCTAGATCGTCTTCTCGTTCGATTACGAGAATCATGAATATATATGGGGGGTTTCGTTTCAACTGACACAACTTTTAAAACCGATGTCTTCCGATCGGGATGAAATTTTTTTTTTTTTGAAAAAGAGGGCCCAATTTGAGGAAAAAGTCAAAAATGTTTTAGATTTTTAAGAAAAAAAAATCAAAAATTTTTTTTTATTTTTTTTGTTAATTTTTCTTTCGAAAGACTGAAGAAATAGCTATCTAAGCTATATAGGACACATTTTGCTAAAAACAATAGGTAAGAAGTTACATGGATGAGAATAAACACCTCTTTGGCCAAAATGTCAAATTTCGACCCCCTCTAACTCAGAGAGTCCTTGACCGATCTCGCTGAAAAATTGTGTCTTAACTACTATCCAATAGGACTAACCTTGTCTTCCCGATCGGAAGACATCGGTTTCAAAAGTTGTGTCAGTTGACACGAAAACCCCCATATACTTTACGGGGTCCTATACCAATATTTCGAGGTGTTACAAACGGAATGACAAACTTATATATACCCTCTATCAATAGAGTGGAGGGTATAAAAAACCCAAGCACTAATTATGGGTGTTTTACTAATGATTGCAAAAATGCTTTATCAGTACATATTTTACAAATTTTCCAGTTGGTGAAAAAGCACTGGCAAAACATTGGATTAGTGTGTTTTGTCATTTTTTGCAAAATTTTCCTAACAATTATTTGAGGAACATTTGGATATGCGCTTTACTGTAGTGTTATTAAAGTACCGGGCTCCTGAAAAAAACTATAAAAAAACCTCTCACTCTCTGCAATTGATTGTTCCACCTTCTAACACTTTTTGCCAAAGCATTGCACACGTACATAAGAGATATAATAGTGACAACCATAATTTAAGTGAGTCATATTATAATTGAAAATCATAACATGTTTGTAGCAATCACAAAATTTTTGTTGCAAATCATATTATGGTCCTAAATTATAATTTTTTGAATATTTATTATCATAACATGATTGATGCAAAAATGTTATGGCTGCTACAAACAAGTTATGATAACATTTTTAATCATAATATGACGCTCTTAAATTATGGTTGCCACAATCATATCTCTTTTCTGCGTGCTGTTAATATTTTTCTAACTGGGTTTGCATTTGTTTCTAAGAGTTTTGGGATTTTATTTCGTTTAAAATATGCAAAATATTCAAAGTTGGTATTCTGTATAATATAGAGAGACAAAAAATGGGTGGTGGCTGTTAAAATGTTGAAAATTTATGTAACAACTTTACTTTTCATTTCGGTTTATTATTTTGCTTACTTTACACAATTTTTTTAATTAAATTTCACTTTTTATTGTTAACGGTAAAATAAGTAAACTTTAGTGAATACTCATTTAAATTAAATAAATATTTTAAGGGATTAAAATAAATTTGAAAAAAAAAAAAAAAATTAAAAAATTTAATTAAATTGAATAGAGAAATAGGGGAGAAAAAACAAGGAATTTCTACAAATTTATTGTGTAATTTGTAACTAAACCTATAGAAAAAATGTAATTGCGTGTCTATTAAACCAGTAGTTTCGGCAAAAAAATTTATGGCGATTTTCAGAATTAAGGCAAAAGCTTATGTCGTACAATTGTTAGGCCGATCAGATAAGATTAAACCGTGGCGCCTAGCAATCAAAATTTTAAAATTCTAAATCAGCCAGTCTTGATATCGATACATCAATAACTTAACAATTTTTCAAAGAAAATTTTGTGTAATCGATAACTTAACAATTTTCTATATAAAACTTTTTGTTATCGATATATCGATAACTCAAAAATTGGCTATAGAAAATTTTTTGTTTTTAATAAAACGATATGTAACAATTTTCTTTAAAAACTTTGTGTTATAGATATAACGATAATTTTATAATAATTTTCTATAGAAAATTGGTGTTATCGATAACTTAATAATTATTTATAGAAAATTTCGTAACGATAATAATTTTCATAATAATTTACTGTAGAACAGCGGTTACCAACCTTTTTGGCTCTCGTACCCCTAATTTTAAATTTTATCAGCCGCGTACCCCCTAACGCGTTTTTGTTTTCGTTAAAAATAAATATTATAGTTAATTTGGAATTTTTGATCTGCTGGTATTATCATTTTTTTTAAGGATTTAGTCGAGATCAAAACAATGGTGGATTTTTTTGGAAAAATTTTCGCTCCTTGGGGTGGTTCAATGCGTCTGAAAACGCGGACTTTAAGCTGATTTTTCTGCAGAGCAAAAACGGCTGAAAACATTGTAAATCTGACTTCACCAGTCGATTCTACACAAAAAATGAAAACAACGGACATATTTTGAACTCTTAAAAAAAGTTCCAGCAACCCATCACGGGTGGCGGATATATAATTTTTTTAATTTTTTTTTTTTAATGTTACGAGGGCAGACCAATAATGCCGTGACTTTTCGAATGAAACTCCCTCGTATATACAATGAAAGGGCATTTTGAGCTTAACAAAATGGTACCAAAATTTCCACTCTATCACAACCCGCCTCAAAAATGCCCAAAAACACGTTTTTTTGAGAACTTTGACATCAATTTTCTCAAAAACCTGACACACTCAAAAAAAAAGTGAACTAAAATCTGGGAAAATTAACTAAATTTTGAGAAAAAGAGGGAATGATTTGGCTCCAAAGATTTTTTTTCTTGGTTTTAGTTCATAATTTTCCCAAAAATAAGGAAAACAAAGTTATTTAATTTTAACCCAATTTTAACTAGAAAATGGGAAAAATTATACTTCACATTTTAGAAATAGATTGGGTCTAGACCCTGGACCCATGGGTTCGGACCCCATTTAACTCGAGACCCCGTTGGGTCCTTTAAGGGTCCCAATAGATTTTGAACCAAAATTTGTGTCCGTTTCGCTCTAACTTGCTTAGTTTTTGAGATACGGTAATAAGGGGCCTGATAGGGTCTTGAGAATCTTAAAAACCGAATAACTCAAAAACTGTTAATCGGAGGGATTTCGGGTATTTTGCGGGTATCTTCTACGAGTCAAGAGCTACAAAAATGCCGTTGGACTTTTTCTCGTGTTGGCAGTATTTACCGAGATATGGGCATATATAAAATCTCGTGAATTTCAAATTTTAGATCCGAAATTAGGGTCTTGAGACCCCGACAGATATGCAGAGCTAGGCTATTCCATATTTTTCTTTGTAGTCTTTCTTTTGAAAATTTCATCCGTTTCGCTCTATCTCGCTTAGTTTTTGAGATATCGCCATTTTGAATTTTTAACTAAATTCTAAGAAGTTATTTACTAAATTCTCAGAAGTCATTAACTAAATTCTAAGAAGTACACTTCCTCAATTCAAAGAAGAAAAATACGATGATATTTTTTTTAGTAAATTTTAACTAAACTTGAACTAAATTGTTTTTTAAGAAATATGTCTTTAAAATAAAGATACCATTCTTAGATTTGTGGAAAATTTCTTTGGCAGTAAGAATTTTTTTCCTAATATTTAAAAAATCCATTTAAAGAAAAATTTGAACTAATTATAAGTAAATGAACTAAAATTTTTTCCTCATAGTTAAGAAAATTTCTCATTTTTAAGTTAAATTTAACTAAATTTTAGGAAAATTCATGATAAATTTTCAAAGACATTTTTTCCTTAAATTTAGTTATGTCTTTTTTTCAGTGCATCATAAAAAAATTTGGGAAACATATTCGGAATCAGCATCGAAAGGTTAATCGAAAACAAGTAGTCAGATCTCAAAATATTATCCAAAAATATTGCAAAAAATGCTTTCTAAATCGCATAAAAATACGCTTTTTGTGAACTTTGAACTCAAATTTCTTAAAAATCTGACGTTATGGAAAACTTTAAAAGCCAGATTCGGAACCAGCATTGAAAGGTTAATCTAAAACGAATGTCCAAATTACTAAAATTTTGCGTACCCCCGCGGACAGTTTCGCGTACCCCCTAGTGGTACGCGTACCATAGGTTGGTAACCGCTGCTGTAGAAGATTTTGTGATGTGTATATATATTGACAACTCAAAAACTTTCCATAGAAAATTTTGTGTTATTGATAACTTAAAAATTTTCTATAGAAAATTTAGTGTAATTGATAACTAAATAGTCGATAGATCGTTAACGCAACAATTTTTAATAAAAAATTTTGTGTTATGGATATATATGGAATTAAGTGCTATCGAGTTTCGATAATTTAACAATTTTCCAAAGAAAACGTTGTGTTATTGATGTATCGATACCTAACCAATTTCCTATAGAAAATTCTGTCTAATCAATATATCGATAACTTAAAAATTTCCTATAAAAAATTTGGTTTTATCGATACATTGAAAACATAAACATTTAAAAAAAAAAAATTATTTGTCATGGATATATCGATAACTTAATAATTTTCTATTGAAATTTTGTGTTATCGATAAATATATCGAAAACTTAACATTTTCTTATATAACATTTTTTGTTATCGATACCCTAATAATTTTCTATAGAAAATTTTGTGTTATCGATATATCGATAACTAAAAAATGTTCTATAGAAAATATTGTGTTATCAATATATTTTCTATAGAAAATGTTGTGGTATCGGTATTTCGATAACTTAATAATTTGCTATAGAAAATATTTTGTTATAAAATGAAAAAAAAAAATTATATATCAATATATTACCAATTTTATATAAAAATGTTGTTAACTTAACAATTTTCTATAGAAAATTGTTGTGTTATCCATATATCGATAACTTAAAAATTTTCTATCGAAAATTCTGCGTTATAGATTTACGATATACCGATAACTTTACAATTTTCTATACAAAATGTTGTGTTATCCATATATCAATAACTTATCAATTTTCTATAGAAAATGTTGTGTTATCGATAACTTAGCAATTTTCTATAAAAAAAGTTTTGTTATCGATATATCGATAACTTAACAATTTTCTATAAAAAAAGTTCACAATTTTCTATAGAAAATTTTGTATTATCAATATATCGATAACCTAACTATTTCTATGAAAACTTTTATGTTATCGAACTTAACAATTTTCTATAAAAAATTTCGAGTTATCATTATATAGATAACTGTAAAATTTCTATGAAAAATTTTGCGTTATCGATAAATCGATAACTTAACATTGTTTTATCAATATATCAATAACTTAAAAATTTTCTATCGAAAATTCTGTGTTATCGATGTACCGATAAATTAACAAATTTTTTATATACAATTTTGTGCTATCGATACATCGATAACTTAACAATTTTCTAGAGCAAATATTGTGTTATCGATATATCAATTACTAAACAATATTCTATAGAAAATATTATGTTATCCATTTATCGATAACTTAGCAATTTTCTGTAGAACATTTTGTGTTATCGATACATCGATAACTTAACAATTTTCTATAAAAAATGTTGTGTTATCAATAAGTTAACAAGTTTCTATTGAACATTTCGTGCTATCGATAAATAAACAAATTTTCTATAGAAAATTTTGTGTTATTCATATATCGATAACTTAACAATTTTCACTAGAAAAGGTTGTGTTATGCTAAGAATTTTCGGTAGACAATTTTGTGATAACGATATATCGATAACTTTACAATTTTCAATGAAATTTTTTGTTTAATCGATAAATCGATAGCTTAACAATTTTCAATAGAAATTTTTGTTTAATCTATATATAGATAACTTAAAAATTTTTTATAGAACATTTTGTGTTATCGATATTTCGATAACTTAACATTTTTTTTTAATTTATGTTATCTATATATCGATAACTTAACAATTTTCTATAGAAAATTTTGTGTTATTGGTATATTGACAACAATTTTCTAACGAAAATTTTGTGTTATCTATAAATTCATAACTTAACAATTTTCTCAAGAGATTTTGTGTTATCGATAAATCGTTAACATAACCATTTTATTAAGAAAATTTTATCGATAACTTAAAATTTTTGTATAAAAAATTTTGTGCTATCGATATATTGATAACTTAAAGATATTCTATAGATAATTTTGTGTTATCAATATTTCGATAACTTATCATTTTTTTGCAGAAAATTTTGTGTTATCGGTATATGGATAACTTAACAATTTTTTATCGACAATTTTGTGTTATCGATAACTTGATAACTTAATAATTTTCAATGGAAAATTATGTTTAAAGGCTTCGACACAATGTCGGAGTACTCTGTACTACAGAGTACCAGCTCTAAAAATAGAGAAGATATCATAAAAAAATGTGTAAGTGCGAAAGAAAAAAATACAAAATCCACTCTCTGGCACAGAGAGTGGATTTTGAATTCATTGTGAATTCAGCTTTATCGCAATGGGGGTAACTTAACAATTTTTTATAGATTACATTGTGATATATCGGTAACTTAACAATTTTCTAAAGAAAAGTTATCAATGTGTCAATAACTTAGAAAATTCCTAAAGAAAATTTTGTGTTATCGATAATAACAATTTTCCATATAAAATTTTATTTTATCGATAACTAAACAATTTTTCTATAGACAATTTTGTGTTATCGATAGATCAGTATCATAACAGTTTTCTACGCAAGTTTTTTGTAATCAATATATCGAAAACTTTATTTTCCCAAAGAAAATGTTTAACTTATCGATATATCGATATTAATAGCATAACAATTTTTTATAAAAAAAATTGTGTTCTCGATATATCGATAACTTTAAAATTTCATCGATATATCAATAACTTATCGATAGCTTAGCTATTTTAACAGTTATGATTAGATAACTTAACAATTTTTTATAGAAAATTTTGTGTTATCGATAACTTAACAATTTTCTATAGAAAACTTCGTGTTATCAATAATAACAATTTCCTATAGTAAATTTTGTGTTATTGATTACTTAACAATTTTTTTATATAAAATTTTGTGTTATCGATAACTTAACAATTTTTATAGAAAATTACAAAGTTATCGATAACAATTTTCAAAACAAAAATTTGTTTGTTATCGATTCATCGACAACTTTAAAAATTTCTATAAAACATTTTTCTTATCAATATTTAAATAACTTATCGATATATCAATAACTTATCGATTTATCAATAACTTATCGATTTATCAATAACTTATCGATTTATCAAAAAATTATCGATGTATTAGTAACTTATCGATATATCGGTAATTAATGTTGTATCGATATGAAAGATAACTTGACAATTTTCTATAGAAAATTTCTTAAAATCGATATGTCGATAATTTTACAATTTTTTTTAGAAAATGTTCTGCCATCGATAACTTGATAATTTTCTATAGAAAATTTTGTGTAATCAATATATCGATAACTTAACAATTTTCTTTAGAATATTTTGTTTTTCAGAACACCAACGATCAAAAAGGTCTCGTCGACCTCCACGTAAACAAATCTCCGAGACCGGATGGTATTTCAGCACCTGTCTTGAAGAATTCTTTTTCGACGCTGGCTAGTCTATTGCGAAATCTTTCCAGTATTTCATTTGCTCTTTCTAGAATGCGTCGAGGTTTTTGAGTATTTTCTTTTAACTGCACATGATCCATTTTGAAAGTCGGCCAACGATATGCTCCAAGCTTTCAAATGTTTTCGACTCCATTTTTTGAACTATTTGTAGTTTAATGCCCAGTGAAGATCGTCAGTATTGTTTCCGTAAGGGCCATTTTATAGATGATCAAATGGCGTTTCTCTCGGAACAGTAGAGATAGAAAATTTCCTTTCCAGCTTAATTAAAAATTCCCTAATTCTGATACGTATTTCCGAAAACCTTCATATTTTCCATTTAAGGGTTACCCATGCATAATTTTATCTTACTTGAATAAACAGACTCAACAGTACCTTCTGCGAACTTTTCTTTTTTTTTTTTTTGCACAATAATCAAATCAAATGTTGACATACCCATAATCATTCCTGCTTTATGTTTTTTTATCTCTTTAATTTATGCAAATTCGACAAACCAACAAAGTACATACATTCATACAAGATTATTCATAAATAGTCCTTTCGACGTTCATTCATTCATTCATTCATATATTTATGTGCGTCCATGCTCATTCATATGCCATTTTTGTTGAACTTTCCTCTTGGCAAAATAAAAATAAAAAAAAAATGCTGAAAAAACATAAAAGAATAGCTTCATCAAAAATGTTAATAAATGCCAAATGACTAATGGTCTAATGGTGCTTGGACGGAAACAACTCCACTCTCGACAGATTCAACTTTCACAGACAACAGAAAGTACAAAAAAAACAGCAGCACTCGCACAATAGCACGCGTTTAGTGCGTGTCCTTTGTTATGATAAAGCGCAGCTGCCTTTTTTTTGGTGTAACATCATATCGATTTTATTTTTCTACTTTTTATTAAATTTCGCTTTTCAAAAATAACAACGCACGGACTACAAACCAACGACACTTAGTTTCTCATGAACATGCACAGAAAAAAAAAATATTGAGGACATTTTTAAAAGTATTGAGTAAAAAATTACTCAATTTTTCATCCGAAAACAATTAAATAATATTGAGTAAACTTTTAATAAAAATTTAAGTACATTTTTAATTGACACAATTAAAACTTTACTCAAAAGTTTTTATTTTTTTAAGTAATTTTTTAATTGTGTAAAGTAATAATTTACTCAAATTAGTTGGTAAACATTTATTAAATTTTTATTAAAAGTTTACTAATTATTATAAAATTGTTTACTGGCTCAATATTGAGTAATTTTTAACTCAACACTTTTACAAAAAAAAAACTTGTTTCTTTAAACTTTTGAAATATATTTACGTCTTAGGTCCGCTCAAAACCTAATCGTTAATTAACACTAATCATTTATTATTTTCATATAAATTTGGCATTTGTAAACATTGATTAGCCTTAATCATAGATTATCTTGTGATAAGTTACAAGCCCTTGAGGACATAGAAAAATTTCATAGAAATAATTACAAACTTTCATATACAAAAAAGCTATGAACTAAATGAGAATTAAAAAAAACAAAGAAAACTGTTATAATTTTATTAAATTATTACTTAAATTTTTATAAACAATTTTGTTTAAATTTTTAATATTGTCAATTAAAATAAAATAATATTTAATTAAACAATCGATTACTTAAATTTATTTTTCAATATTTTTTTCTGTGTGGTAAAAGTACTGTTTTCATTACTGATTTAACAGAAGAAATGAAAAAAAAAAGAAACAAATTGTTGAAATTCCAATTTGAATTGTGCATATTTAATGCATATCTGCTTTAATTCATACACTTAAAAAATAAAGATGGTAAAATAACACAAACAGAAGCTGAAATGTTTAAAGAAGAATTAGAAGTTGTATAGTTATGGATAAAACTGAATTTGATATAAAAAGTTTTTAATATATCGATGCATCGATAACACAAAATGTTCAATAGAAAAATGTTAAGTTATCAATATATTGATAACTTAACAAAATTTTCTACAGAAAATTGTTGAGTAATCGATTAATCGATAACACAAAATTTTCTATAGACAATTGTTAACGTATCGATATATCGATAACACAAAATTTTCTATAGAAAGTTGTTAAATTACACTGCGGAACACTAAAAAGTAAACAAGAGTTACGACCATCATTTCTATATATTTCGGACATGCTGATTCGAATGGCGTACTCCGTTTTTCGATGTATGGTACAGTTTTCTTGTAAAATGTCATTAAAGATTTGCTGATTTTCAGCTGCTTTTTTAACAAAAAAAATTCCAAAGCTAATGATTTTTAAATTTTATGGCATGGAAAACAAAGATATAACTTGATACAATATTTCTAATATAAATTTGGTTTAAAGCTTTTCATCTTAAGCCCTTAAATTTGCGGATTTCTTAATTTTTTTAAGTTTTCGCGAAATTAACCGCTAAATTGGTTTTGATAAAAAACTGTCATTTTGTGGATCATAAAGGCGTCCATGACACTACGAATAGTGGACAAAAAACATCTATGTTATATGGACCATCATGAAGAAAATCGCGAAAAACCGTTTTTTTGTATAGGGCAGCATCACTTTAGGAGATGATTTGAGGCTTCATCTTTTAGTATATAATGTGGGCACCTTAAACAATGAACTGACCCAAAAATTGTCCAAAAAAGTTTTAATTTGCAACAGTTATCTTAACAAAAACTATTATTTCAGTGTTTGCGATGCATACGATGTATTGATAACATAAAATTTTCTGTAGAAAATGGTTAAGATATCGATAACTCAAAATTTTCTATATAAAATTTTTAGGTTATCGTAATATTGATAACACAAAATTTTAAATAGAAAACTGCTAAGTTATAGTTTTGATAACACAAAACTTTCTATAGAAAATTGTAAAGTTATCGATATTTCGATAACACAAAATTTTCTAAAGAAAATTGTTTAGTTATCGATGAATCGAAAACACAAAATTTTCTATAGTTTGAGTTTTCCATATATCGATAACACAAAATTTTTTATAGAAAATTGTTAGTTATCAATATATCGAAAACACAAAATTTTCTATAGAAAATTGTTAAGTTATCGATACATCAATTACACAAAATTTTTTACAAAAAGTTGTTAGGTTATCGATTACACAAAATTTTCTATAGAAAATTGTTAAGTTATCGATAAATCGATAGCACAAAATTTTTTATAAAAAATTGTTAACTTAACGATAAATCGATAACACAAAATTTTCTATAGAAAATTGATAAGTAATCGATATATCTATACCACAAAATTTTCTAAAGAAAATTGTTAAGTTATCGATATATCGATAACACAACATTTTCTATAGAAAATTGTAAAGTTAACGATAGCTAACACAAAATTTTTAATACCAAATTATTAAGTTATGAATAGGGCAAGTACTTTCATGCATCTAAAAATCGAAAATATGTGCCTATAATATGCTTCTAAAAATCAAAAATATGCACTTAAAATTTAAAAAATATGCACTTAAAATCTAAAAATATGTATTAAAAATTAAATGCTTTAACTAAAAAAGAGCTTTTTAATATAAATTAGAGTTTTTTTAAATACTTTAATGCCCTCTACAATATTAAAGAAACGTTTTTTTGAGTGGACACAGCTTTTAATTAAAAAATAATTTTTTACTGACACATTTTATAATAACAAATTTTAATTGAACAAATTTTCTTTAAAAGTTCTTTCTTTGACTCAAAAAATGTTTCTGAAAAAAACATTTTTAATTTAAATACTTCTTTAGCAATTTTTGTAAAAAAAAAAAAATTGGGTATAAATTTTTTTTGAACTAAAAAATTTACTTGAGTCACAAAAATAATTTGTAAAATATTTTTGTGGCTACCAATCTCTTTCAAAACGTATTAAGCGTTTTGTCCAACACGTAAATTCGGGATAAAACCTATCTTACTTTCACGGTTTTGTTCATAACTTCTTAACTACTGTGCAAATTTCGCTAAAATTCAATACCAACCTGACCAGGAGAATGACAAAAGTTCTTGTATAGGCATTTCTGAGACAATTTTCCTGTAAGATTTTTTTAAATTCGAAAAAATTTTTCTTTTCGAATAGTAAAATATTTCAGAATAGGAAAATTTAATACTTTTTTTAAGAATCTAAAAATTTTATTTTCACAAACTATAAGAAATGCCTCTGAATATCATTTCGATAAGAAAATAATATTTTTTTACAAGAAATAGTATATCGGTGTTGGAGTATATTAAGGTTTTTGAAATGGTTTTTTGAAAAAATGTTGACAAAAATTAAAAAAAGTGCAATTTATATGAAAATATGCAAATATATGCATTTATACCAAAATATGCAAAAATATGCAACTACAAATCGATGCCATTTTATTGCAAATTTATTGATTCGGATAGATATTTAATTTATGTTGTGTTTAGAGTGCTGAGTAAAAACATGCATTTTCATGAAAGTACTTGCCCTAGTTATGAATATATCGATAACATAAAATGTTCTATAGAGAACTATCAAGGTATCGATATATCGATAGTGATAAATTTTTTATAAAAAATTATTAAGTCATCGACATTTCGATAACACATAATTTTCTATAGAAAATTTTTAAGCTATCAATATATCGATAACAAATATTTTTTTTTAGAAATTGTAAAGTTATCGATAACACAAAATTTTCTATAGAAAATAGTTAAGCTATCGATATACCAATAACACAAAATTTTCTATAGAAACTTGTAAAGTTATCGATATATCGATAATATAAAATTTTCCATAAAAAATTTTCAAGATATCGATAAATCGGCAGTTGTTAAATTATCAACATAACAATAACACAAAATTTTCGATTGAAAATTGTTAAATCAATAGTAAATTTTTAAGTTATCACACAACACAAGATTTTCTAAAAAAAATGGCTAAGTTTCAATAACAAAAACTTTTCTATAAACAATTGTTAAATTACGGATATATCGATAACACAAAATTTCTATAGAAATTGTTAAGTTAAAATTTTCTATAGAAAATCTTTAAGTAATCGATATATCTATAACAGAGATTTTTTAGTATAAAATTGGTTAGTTATCGACATATTGATAAGTAATGTTATCGATTAACACAATATTTTCTATAGAAAATTGTTATGTTGTCGATAGCATAAAGTTTTCAAGAGATAATTGTTAATTATCGATATATCGATAACACAAATTTTTTTATTAAGAATTGTTAAGTTGTCGATACATCAACAACACAAAATTTTCTATTAAAAATTGTTAAGTTATCGATAACACAAAATTTTGGATGGAAAATTGTTAAGTTATCGATATATCGATAACGGAAAATTTTCTATAGATATAACGAACGATAACACAAAATTCTCTATAGAAAATTGTAAAGTTATCGATAACACAAAATTTTTTGTAGAAAATTCTAAGGTTATCGGAAACATAAAATGTTCTATACAAAACTGTTAAGTTATCGTTATATCGACAACACAAAATTTTCTTTAGAAAATTGTTAAGTTATTATTTTCTATGGAAAATTGTTAAGTTATCAATAATTCGATAACACAAAATTTTCTATAGAAAATTGTTAAGTTATCGATAGCTAATATTTTCTATAGAAAACTCTATATTTTCTATAGAAAGAATATTTCCCCGGAACACTGTTAAGTTATCGATGTTATTTAATTTTAATATTTTATTTCGAGTGTATTTTGTACATTCAGTGCAGTGCCCGACACAGAATTTGCATTTCATTTGTAATGTGTATTTTTGTTTTTTATACCCTCCACTTAGTGATAGAGGGTATATATAAGTTTGTCATTCTGTTTGTAACTCATCGAAATATCGATCTGGGACCCTATAAAGTATATATGTATATTCATGATGCCCGATCGATTTTAAAACATTCTAGCGATGTCCGTCTGTCCGTCTGTCTGTGGAAAATGCTGTCGCGGACAAAATATTGCACAGAGATGACTGAAACTTAACATATGTATTGGAAGTTCTCCCGAGAAGTTTGGTGTTGCATTTGAGCGATATCGGTTCAGCGGTTCAAAAGTTATGAACGAAAATGTAAGCACACCTCAAAAATTTCAGTACATTCAACATAACCTAAAAATACAAAATGCTTTAATTCGGGTTTTGGTTGGCATATGTGAACATAATTGAACACCAAATGGTATTTAAACAAGTACGAACATATTTTTTGACAAAAATTTTTTTTCGCGGAAATTTTTTTTTTCAAAAATTTTTTTTTTTTCAAAAGTAAT